>PVKA01003597.1:57681-108209 GCA_004027165.1 Ctenomys sociabilis
TCTCACTGCAGTTCAGGCTGGCCTTAAGCTCACTTTGTAGCTCAGGCTGGTCTCGAACTCACAACAATCCTCCTGCCTCAGCCTCCCGAGTGCTGGAATTACAGGCATGCGCCACCACACCCAGCTTATCACGTTTTATAAAAACCTACATAGGTGAGAGTGGTGGCACATGCATGTAATCTTAGCACTCTGGGAGGGTGAGGCAGGAGGATCTTAAGCTTGAGCCCAGCCACAGCAACTTAGTAATTTAAAGAAACCCTGATTTAAAAAAATTAAACAAGGGCTGGGGATATTGCTCCCTGGGTTTAATCCCCCATACTAAGAAGGAAAAAAATTATGAAAGATATTAATCAAGGAGCCATTTAAATTTCATGTGGCAAATGGGAACATTTTGAGGTGCTAGGAACAACCTACACCAATACAGTCTGTAATGGAATGCCACATCCAATATCCTCATGGTAGACAGCTCACTCAGAGAGCCGTTATTAGGGGAAAGGGGAATGCAACGGCACTAGAGGCACAACCTCCCCCTTCTGAAGCAGACTTTCCACACCCCTCCCTGAGTTCCTACCTGCAGCAGACACTACAATATCTGCAAGAATTGTGTGTTTCTTCAGTTGTTCTTTAGGAGTGTAGCGATGAGATATTGTAACAGTGGCATCACCTATGAAGAAAAGATCCATGTTTTAGTTTTGAATTGGAGGCTGAGTCTGGATTAGTTCTCAACGGGATAAGTCTATAGAAACACAACAGCTCTGAAAAATAGGCGATTCAATGCTCATGTCACGTTTTCTAGACAGTTGTCATTCATTGTTTAACACTCAACATAGCTTTTTACCCACTGGTTCTACCTGCATCCTTTGAAGTTATATATATTAAACTTATAACATATTAAATATATATATTAAATTCACTTTAATAAATTAAACTTATTTTTTATCATATTCCTCTTCCTACTTCATAGCCTGTCAAGAATTTCACCTTTTTAAATCCTAACACTTGGGAGGCTGAGGTAGGATTGCTGTGAGTTTAAGACCAGCCTGAACTATATAAAGCAAGCAAGCCCTTATCTCAAAAAAAAAAAAAAGAAAAAAGAATTTTACCTTTTTAAAGCCAAGTATCACTAGAATCACTTTTTTTTTTTCCAAGTAAACCACAAGATAATCTAAAAATAGTTTTGCTATTCTGATGTAATCATATAAGGTCATTATTAAAATAATTGTGTTATGTACATGTACCAACTCTCCACAATGTATATAATCACGTGTCCTAATAAAACTTAAAATTTAAAAGATGATATGTAATACGTGATTTATAAGGCCTCCTTAGGAAAATGACAATAACAGAACTTGGCATGCCAACTGCAGTCATCAAGTAAGCCTGTCACAACAACCTAAATTTTTTTCCACCAAATGACACACACTCACTTCAAATAAGGACTGCCTCTTACTCTCAATCCAGGCTTTCCTCAAAACTCAAATTTATTTCTAGGGCTAGTTCCATAGCAAAGGAACAGTAAATACTTGGGTGATGAGTACCACTTCTGTACAAAGGCTATTCTCTGAGTAACTTCAACAGAATTACAACCAGTATAAAGCACCACAAAGTCACTGTGAGATACTTCCTCTACACAGGGAAGAGACACTATTCGGAAAGCAGTTTCCTTACCTCCAGGTCGTTCGTGCGCCCCATCTGTGTGCAGTAACATTGCAATGGGCATGCCAACATTTTTTGACCTTCCAGCCACAACTACATTCTTCCCTAGGGTAGGAATGCCTATGGAAACAAACAAACAAATATATATATATATATATATATATATATATATATATATATATATATATATATATATATGTATGTATATACACACACACACACACACATATATTTATACACATATACACATATGCACATTTAAAAGAAGCAGTGCCACTTTTATAATAAATGCTTAAAGAAGTCAGATGACCCCAGTGGGATGGGGTTCCACTCTTTAGTACTGTAGCAATTTTTACAACTTACAAATATAGACTGAATACCCCTTACCTGAAACACTTGGGCCCAGCAGTGTTTCAGATTTCAGACATTTTCAGATTTGGGGCTATGTGTATAGACTTTACCAATAAAACATCCCTAAGCCAAAATTCAACAACGGGGACCAGGATAGTTCAGTGTCACAGCACCTGCCTGGCAAGCACAAGGTTATGAGTTCAATTTCCGGTTCCAGAAAAAACAAGGTTTGAAAAGCTCCTCAGGGATGCTCAACTTGTACTGCTTTTACAGTAAACACACAGTTCTGAGCTATACCTACCAGTTCGCTTAATTATTTCCCATACACCCCACGGGGTAGCTGGCAACATAGAATACTGGTCCAAACACATCCGCCCCACATTAATTACATGAAAGCCATCAACATCCTTGTCTGGAGATACAGCATTGCAGATCCTCCTTTCATCAATATGCTCTGAAAAAGAAGTTAGAGCAGCGCCTTAATCACTGTTATGCAGTTAGAGGTGAAGGACTCCAGCAGTGTGGTTTGTTATGCAAATCCACTCCCCTGCAGACTTGCCACCTTATCTACACAGAAGGAACTCACATTATGCAAAGCCCAATGTCAATACCAAAGCCAATGTCTTCTACTTCCAGGCCTCTCTCCACTGTCCTTTGTATCCAGATCTCAATATCAAACCCGGGGCCAATAGGTACCCTGAAAAGGTCTGTCCCATTTCTAATAAAATATTCAGGCTTTTGAGTTTGCCTTGCCTTTTAGCAAACCCTGGTGAGGAAAGAGTCAGGCAGAAAGCAGCCAGGTCCCTCCACTGCTCAGTGGACTGGTGAAGATCAAGACTCACCCGGGAGGGGCAACTGAACAAGGAGGCCATCTACGTTTTCATCATTATTGAGTTTATTGATCAAATTCAACAGCTCTTCCTCTGAAATTGAAGCAGGTTTCACAATGGTCTCACTGTTGATTCCTGTTGTTAAAGAAATACACAGGTACTAAATGAGCACTGCTCCATTTTTTTTTTTTTTTTCTCATTACCTCTACTCTGATAGCTGAAAAACTAACCTACCTACAAGGAATCTAAATAACTAACTTCACATATAAAAATATAGGAGACAAGCTCAACACTTTCTATACATCATTCTATACAATCTTTATTAAACTTGTTTTACAAACAAGGAAAGTAAGGTCAGACAGAGTAAGCTGGCCAGGGACATAATTTGTTCTAAATTTCATGTTCTTTCCACTACACCATGCTAATTCCCAATGTCTTTTTTTAGAAAAGTCATGATTTGTTATTTTCCAGAGGTTTCTAGGCAAGGGCATGAGGCTCTAGGTCTCAGTGATCAAGAACAGGAGAAGCCAAGGGCTCAGGGGCCAGGAACTCTGAAGCCCCCACATAAGAAGGGGCATTGGGGCGCCCACTGACCCACCCACACAGGCAGGGGCACATGGAGACTGCAATCACAGGATACTTGGCAATACTTTGAGACCTACAAACCTCCCATCACCCACACTCAGCCAAACAACTTCTAACCAGTGATGAAATCGAAAGCATTTTCCAGAATTCATTCAGTCATTTCCCTCAAATCTATGACTGTTTAACCACATCACTGAGGTCTCCTAACACCCTATAGCTCAATTTCCTCCAACCCCCATTTACGGTTGCCGCAAACACCCAAGTCAGAAACTCTCATTATTACTCAAGGAGAGCAAATGTGTACAAGGTCCCCTGTGAAAGTTAAGGCTCAGAACACAACAAGTAGCCTATATTCCAGACAACACCCAGGATGCCCCCCAGGGTCCTCCTGGCCTGCTCTCTAAGCCTCCCCAGCAGGCAGGGTCTAATTTCCTCAAAACAGAGATTTGCATACAGTTCAGTCACATTGGCCTCCTCTGCTAGAGTTTTCTCAGAAGTCAGAAATTACAGTGGAGTTGGCATCAGGCTGACCTCAAGTGAACAGCAGTGGGGGCCGACGGTGATGCTTACCCACATCTGCAGCTGCCCTGGTCTTGTTGAGGACATAGGAATGACTCGCAGGGTTCTCGCCAACCAGAACCACGCTCAAGTGCGGCCTCTTGTTGCCTGCGGCCACCCACTCTTCCACCTCCTGCCGCACCTCCTGCTTGATCTGCTGGGCCAGTTTCCTTCCAGAAATGACAACAGCTTCATTTCTACAAAAGGCAACAGTCACAAAACCAAATTGCTTGGATTTCTGTAAAAAAATAAAGCTCAAACTACACAGAGCTGCTACTAAACACCCCAGCATTTAAAGTTCAAATGAAAATACACAGTGCCTAATCTGAGGGGCAACTGAAGGATAGATTAACAGACTGATTTTTAGGAGGGATTGAACCCAGGGCCTATACACAGAGCTACAGCCCTGACCACCTTTCAAAAAACATTTATTTATGCATTCATTTTGAGACAGGGTCTTGTTGAGTCCTAGAGTGCTGGGATTACAGGTCTAGCCTGGTGGTGGTATATTTGTCTAGGCTCTTAGTGGTGTGTTGGCGCCTTCTGATCATTGCCAAAAGGTTTCCATGTTTCAATCTGCATTTCTTTGGTCCTTTCATACTATGAGGTTTTAAGTTTATTCTAAAAGCTTATGCGCTCCTTGTAGTTTGTGTTTTATCCAACCATGTTTCAAATTGTTTCCCCTTGAGTCCACTGGCTTTTTATTTTCATGGTGCTTTTGAACATAGCTGTCCTCAGTATTGCCTCCATATTTTAAATCATCTCCAAATTACTTATAATACCTAGTACAATGCAAATCTAGGTAAATACTTGTTAAATATTGTTATGGAAAAAAAGACAAGGTAAATAAAGTCTGCACAGGTTTAGTATACATGCAATTTTCCCCCAATTTCCACCTACACTTCGTTATAGATCTAACTATACATGAATTATGTCATGTAGTTAGAACAACAAACACTACATTTTTAGTTCAAACCTGAGAATGATGAGTGCTGCCAACAGTCCCTGTGGGGGAAGACTGTCCTGGTAAGAGGAGAGGGTCCTCCTCCCAAGTGGTAGTTAGTGTTCTCTGCCCCAGGATCCCACAGTCCACCCACAGCTCACAGACCAATAGCCTTGCTCCAAGGACAATCTCCAGATTGGCCATGGGCCGAGGTAGGGCAAAAGCTTAGCCCACCAGGAGCAGTGGAGGTAAATGGACCAGTAAGAGTTCCTCCTGAGGAGCTTCAAGCTAGGGCTGCAGAGGATCTTATGAGAGCAGCAGAGGAAAGAGCCAGAAAGAAACAGATGGGAGGAGAACAGTCACATCAATGAGAGATGACTAGGCCAAAGGGTCAGAAGGTTGCTGTGGGGAGTGGGGCCACAAAAAAACCAGGATCTGGGAACCCCAGACCCCCACAACTTTGTTCCTGGCTTTGCAAAGTTGTCTTTTTCAAAGAGAATTGGTTAAAGAAGTTTCTGAGGTCTAAAACACGGAGACAAATGTGAGAATTTCTAGTTCTTTTTTCTACACATGAGCTTGCAGCAAAGTGTTATTCAAAAAAATCTACCCTTACGACAAAAGGTCAGGTAAGAACTGGTTTTTCCCTTTAGAACTGCTTCTTACAAGCACTGCTCCACTTCAAAACCAGGGAAATGTCCATATCCCCTTATACTACATGTCCACTTCTCAGAGATCACATCAAGAATTAGATAGCTCCCATGATCAAACAGGATTCATTCTCAAGATTCTGTACTTAAAACAGAATTTCAAAGTTCTAATCTTTAAGTCTTCAGTGCCTGCTTTTACTTTCATTGTGATCAAAATATCTACTTTAAACCAAAACTCAATGCCTTAAATATAAAAAAACTTATATCTAAACTGTACATTAATCTATAATGTACCTTGTGAGAGATCAAAACCTCATTTTTAGCAAAGTACTTTTATGTAGATTCTACATAGTGATACTAGCAAGGAACAAAATATAAAAGCATTTAATGTACACCCATGGTACACAATAGAAATGAAGACATGTTAATATTTACAAATCCATTTCACAACTAGCATTGGAAGACTTCATGAAAAGGGTTTGCTGACACAAACACCTCTGGCAACATTCCTGATCTATACTAGAACCTAGAGTAGCCATCTTCAGGCAAAATATATTCCCAACTCCAGAATACTAAGGTCAAAGGCTGTTTTATATAAGGGCTTAACAGAGTCATCTATACTGAATAAAATAACTATAAAGTACCAGGTAGTATATTCAACAAAATTTTTCATTCTTTTGGTTTGTTATACATATACCCTTAATATATATAATGGATAAACTTATATAAGAAATAACACACAATGAGAATTTGGCTTGCACTTTACTAAAAAGTTTCTTTTGAAAGCAGTAAACTCAGAGAAAATGGTAGCAGTCTACTTGGACTAAAATTTATAATACTAAATAAAGTTAAGGACACAGGGTTCTGAGAGAAGCCAGTGTTCCAAGTTCCAATCTTTGCTTCCAAAGGCAGGTTCTGGATGTTATGCCAATTCGCTTTTAAGAAGTCAAAGAGTAACACAAGCTAAAAACAAAATTACACTGTAATGAAGATTTTTTCATAATATAAATAGATTTTATCCCTCCTCTGTCTCCCACGCACTACTTTACCAAAGTCGAAACCCACTAACCTTCTATCATCTCTTTCACCAAACTGTAAATAAAGTCAATGCTCCCCTAAAATAAACAGGGAAATGCGAAACTCAGTTCAGCCCCATGGGAAACCCAAAAATTATAACTTTACTAAGACCTTTTTAGGAATTTAATGATTTTATAGATATGTTTAGAAAATTTTCCATTAAAACAATAAATCACAGATTAGAAAAAAGGCAAGAGGTCTGTTCCAATAAAATTTGCAACTAAAATCCAAGTCAGTACACCAAATTCCTCTAAACCTAACAGTTTAATTTAGTAATTTCCCATTAAGAACTTAACATCAGGGGATTTTATAGCTCATAATCAACTTGTTTTGGGAAGAGCTCTGTTAACTAATTAACAGGACCAATAATGGGTGATAAAAGATCCAAAGGGGAATGGAACTAACATTTATTAAACAGGTCTTTTGCTGAGACTTTTACATACACTACTCTTGGTTACTCTGGGCTGTTATAATAATCCAGTTATACAGAAGAGGAAACTGGGGACAACAGAAACAAGAACACAAGCATCAGCCTCCAAGCCCCCACCCTACTGTCTCCTAGGCTGCAGTAACTATAAGCTTTATGTTCCTGGCATCCTGCAACAGCAATGCATGGGCACAAGTACACATAGCAGCGAGTCCTCAGAGATGTGCAGCCTACCTGAACGTTCAGAAAGACAAGTGAAAGAACATTTGCATGTAAATGAACTGGCCTAGTTGCTTAGGTAATGAATTAAAGGCTCTTCATAAGTAAGTATCTTTTCAATCAGAAAGTCTATGAAAAGCCTGGTCCACAGGCACACGCAGCAGGCACTCCAAGAAGGGTATGGGAAAGAAATACAGTAAGAAAAGACAAAGCTGTACAGATAGGCCAGGGTCAGACTAAGTAAAGCCTTGAATGTCCCAAGTACCAAGTAGCTCTTCTGAGACTCACTAATACACATTCTAGAACCCACAGTCCATGCCAACAAGCAATGCCTTGGAAATGTCCAGGGTGAAGGGGGTTTACTGGGAACCCAGGGCCTTCGCACTGAGCAACATATCCACCCCTTTTTGTTTTTGAGACAGGTACTACTAAGAGCTAAATAGCCCAGAGCTGGGCATAATATGAAATTTACCGTTGTGACCACTTTTAAGTATGGTCATTAAACACACAGTATGACATTAAATGTGCACCCATCACTATTACCCACCTCTAGAACTCATCTTGTAAAACTGTAACTATGAAACAACTCTCACTCGCCTCCTCCCTCCGGTCTAGGGAACCTCGGGATATTTATCACCTTAAATGACCCAGCCTGGAATTACCCAGGGACCACTTTAAGTTCATCCCCGGCGGGGAAGGAGCAGCCCCGAGAGCAAGGGGAGCCACACCCACCTTGGGAGGTGGAGGGAAGTGCGGTACCCGCGAGCAAGCTGGCTCGGAGATTTCATCAGACTGCACCAACTCGGGCCGCCGCTAGGGTCCCGGCAAAGGATGGTTTGCCGAAGGCTGCTTCCCCGGAATCCCTCCCGGAGCTCTCCAATGGGTCTCTCGCTTCCCTACGACCCGGCATGACATGGGGGGCGGCCCGAGGCTCTGGCCCGGAGCCTTCCCGTGCTCCCACGCAAAAGAGCGCGCCCCCAGGCCCTGCGGAGTCTCCGCTCCGCGTGGTCGGCTGCGGCCGCGCTCGGCAACACGTTGTCCCGCCACACCCCTCTCGGGACCACCACTGCTAAGGAGATGCTCGGGAAGGATATCCCACTGTGCCCCTCGCCGGCCAAGGAGGCCCTCGCCCTCCGTTACCCCGGCTTTCCGCCCTGGTCGGCTTCCAGACCCGCTTACCGAGCTGCGGTGAGATGGAAAGGGCGACGGCGAAGATGGCAGCTGTGTGTCGGCCTCAGCAGCCGGACGGTCAAAGCGGACATCAGAGAAGGGGCGGCCATCGCACGCGCCGGTACCCGAGCCCTGAAACAAACGCGCGCGCGGGCTGCGGAGTTATATCACCGCGGAGCGGCAGGCCCCGCCTTCCTCCGACATCTATTGGTCGATCTAACTGTCCATCGGTCCTGCCGGAGCTGAGAAAGCCAATCGGTTGTACTCATTAAACGTAAGCGAAGTTCGGTAGAGCGCTGCTCGTGATTGGAGCAAGAAGAGCCAGCTGCGAGGCTGGAAGGCTCGAAAGCCTCGGCTGCAAGTTCTGATTGATTGAGGCAGTCAAGCCCCTATCTGACGTAGCTGGTGTCCAGGAAGCCGGACGTCAGGAGCCCAAGTTCATTCATTCATTAAACAAATGTCTGAACGTCTACTGTGTTCCAGTAGTGGAAAGGCTCCCTAATAGACAAACAGATGAAATAACGACGAAAATATGTAGCTAGAATTAGAAAAATCACCATTTGGCAAAATCATAGTAAAAAAACGCATTTTTGATTCATCACTGGATGTGAAAACAATTGTGTGAAGGTTGAACCAAACAAACGAACAAAAAAGATATTTACATATGGATTTTCCAGCTCTCGCAAATAAAACCACAAGACGCCCAATTTAATTAGAATCAATAGCTCTGAGAAGTCATACTTTAAAACATATTTATTATTTATCTGGAATTCAAATTCTTGGCTTCTTGTATTTTATCTGACAGCTCTCTTGCATAGGCTTAAGGTATCTCTTTAGCAAAATACTAACAACTAAAACTGAGTATAGAAGTTAATGCTTGCTATCAGCAAGCGAGAAAATATTGGTGCATTGAAGAGGACACAACAATTCATAGCTTTAAACAAATCTGAACGTTTATAAAGCAACGTTACTAAATTAAAGAGTATCCTAACATGTGTTGCAAATTTCTTGTTTTCCACATTGATAAGAGAGATCACAGAACTGATATGTAACGTTGTCCAAGGAGAAATCCTATTCCTGAAATTTCATAAAATCCTAGAAGATCTTAGACTATTCATGAGGAAATATCCGACAGGCTCAAACGGAGAGGCATTCTATGAGATAAATCATTTGTACTCTTTGAAAATGTCAAGATGATTTAAAAAAAATAGAATAAAGAACTGCTCTAGATTAAAAGAATTTAGTAGGACCACTGAGTGCAACATGTGATCCTGGACCCCACCCTCATCCATATGTATACTTTTTGTTATTTTCTTTTGATATAAAATGGTATTGTGGGGGCAGGCCAATAGCTCAGCGGATTAAAGTGCCTGCTTAGTTAGGCAGACACAGCAGCCGGGTTTCAAGGCCCTCACTGCCATGCTGGCCCTGCCTCCAGATGAAGATTGAGACTGTGCGTGGTGGCGCCCGCCTGTAATCCCAGCTCTTGGGAGGCTCAGCACAGGCGGATCATTACATGTTGTACCTATGTAGTGAGACTGTGTAGACCCTGTAGTAAAATACAAAAAAAAAAAGAAAGGAAGATGTTGTGGGACAACTGGCAATATATGTCTTAAGGTATATCACATTTTTAAAGTAATATTTTTGCTCTTGAGGGGCTTGGGATCACTGGATGTGAAAACAATTGTGTGAAGGTTGAACCAAACAAACAAACAAAAAAGATATTTACATATGGATTTTCCAGCTCTTGCAAATAAAAGCACAAGACGCCCAATTTTTTTGTTTGTTTGGTTCAACCTTCACACAGTTGTTTTCACATTCAGTGATGAATCAAAAATGCGTTTTTTTACTATGATTTTGCCAAATGTACAGTGAATGAAAGAAAAGAAGAAAAGGAATTTGCTGTTGATAATCCTCATAACAAATGCAAAAAGGTTGTATGAATCAGAGTGTGGCCCAAAGATTACATGACAAGGAAAAGTGAGTCCCAGAACCAGTTCAGGTTTCAGCAAGCAGTGGTAAGGAGGTATCTAGGATCACCGGGGCTTCTAACTGTGACTAGGAAGAAAGAAAGGAAACAAACAGACCCAGCTTTTCTTTACATGTATTTATTTAGAGGCAGAGTCTCACTCTGTAGGTCAAACTGGCCTTGAACTCGCAGAAATTTTCCTGCCTCAGCCCCCCAAGTGCTATTATTACACACACATGCCACCATGTCCCTCAGATAGGTGCTGCTTTCAAGAAGCCTAATCTTGTTGCAGAGTTCTGGAAATTCTCTTTTCCCAAAGCATTAATTTTTTTGTTCATTTATTTTTTTAGTTGGTTTTTTTTTTTTTTTTTTTTGAACTATGCAGTTCACTCTGGCTTTGAACTCACTATCTAGCCCAGGATGGCTTTGAATTCATAGTAATTCTCCCACCTCAACCTCCTAAATTCTGGGATTATAGGTGTGTGCTGCCTTCCTGGACCAAAACATTAACTCTTATGTATGCTGGACACAGTGCATCTTTACTTGAGGACTCAAAGCTGAGGCAGGAGGATCACTGCAACCCTGAGGCCAGCATGGACTACAGAGTGAGTTCAGTGTCAACCTGAGCTATATAAGGTAGACTCTGTCTCAAAAAAACAAAACACAAAGGGAAACAGTGAACATTAATATATAGGTTAGCATGCTTGCCAAAAGGGCTTACCTCTATTTTCCTTGCAGTTTTACATTGAAATTGCATTTTTGCAAAATGTCACCCAAGTTTTAATCCAAATTCTGTGGATAGAGGTGCTCAGGCCCCCCTTAGCAAGCTGCAACCAGTCTTTCTGCCTGCTTTTATTGTCTTACCTACCGCAGAGAACATCCTGTCCTTTCCTCATGTTTTGTTGTGTTCTTTCCTCTGCAACTTATCCCTCAAAGCTGTCTGGTCAGGCTGCCTGGCTTCGAGGCCTCCACACCTGGCTCTTTACTATGCTGTCCATAATTTCTCTCTAAAATAGATCTCAATTTTCTACCTCATTGTCCATCGTTCTGGTCCTGGTCAGCTCCCTCTCCTGCCCAGGCAACTACAGTGCTCTGTTAACCGCTTCAGTTTCCCACCCACCACCTACTCCTGCTTTCATTTGCTTACTTATGTGTTCTTTTAGAGACAGGATCTCACTATGTAGTTCAGGCTGACCTTGAACTCGCAGCTATGCTCCTGCCCTGGGCTCCCAAGTGCTGGGATTACAGGTCTGTGCCATCTTGCCAGGCTACAAGCTAACCTGAGGAAGGAAAGTGATCTGTCTAGGGCCACACTGCTCCCAGCATCCTGCAGAGATTGGAACTTGGGCATTTCAGTGGTAGCATATAAGCCTGTAACCGCTGCACCCTAGGGCTTAGTGGTTCAGCTTCTCAAGTGTAGGTGGCCTCATGCTTCTGAAACCCTTCCAGTTGCTGGCCATCTTCTTTCAAATAGGCTGAGACGCTTAGTGGCTGGTCTCTTCTCCCTTTACTTCCCCTTTTGCCTGAGACATTCTGTCACACTGGTTCCTGATCACAGCAAGCTCCTACTCGCTTCAGAGTCTTTGCACTCTACCGACTCCAAGCAGATCTTCTCTCTCTTCCTTTGGCTAATTCCTCTTCTGGGGACTTAGTTTAGATGGCCTTTGAATTCCTTGGTCTCCCTCTGTCTCTCTGTCTCTGTCTCTGTTTCTGTTTCTCTCTGTCTGTCTGCTTCTCTGTCTCTCTCTGTCTCTGTTTCTCTCTCTCTCTCTCTCTCTCTCTCTCTCTCTCTCTCTCCCTCTTTCTCTCTCTCTCTTTCCCCTCTTCCTCCCTTCCTCCCTCTCTCCCTTCCCCCCCAGGGACTCATTATGTAGCTCAGGCTGGCTCCTGCCTCAGCCTCCCAAGTGCTGGGATTACAGGCATGCACCACCGCAACCTGCCTCAATCTTTGATTTCTCCTGTCATTATGAGTTTTTTTTTTTTTTTTGAGATAGAGTGTCATGCTGTATCTCAGGCTGTGCTCCAAACTCTCAATCTTGCTTCATTCTCACAGACTGCTGGTTATGATCTTGTACCACTTTTATCAGCTTTGTCTTCATTACTAGGAGCTGAATTTAGGACCTTTGCACTGAGCCACTAAGCTACATCTCCAGTCTCTCTCTCTCTCTCTCTCTCTCTCTCTCTCTCTCTCTCTCTCTCTCTCTCTCTCCTCTCTTTCTCTCTGATGCAACAGGGTATTGAAGTGGGGTAGATAGGGCCCTAAATTGTCACTAAATTATAGAGGCTGAGCTCAAGCTTGCAATTTTCCTGCCTCAGCTTCCCAGAGTGCTGAGATTACAGGCTTCATCTCACACCCAATCCAGCACATGCTCTTATAGCTCTTAATGCATTCTGTGCTTTTCCTCATAGCAGCTCTCACAGTGTGTAATTACACATCATCCATTGCTACAACTATAGACTAATTGCTGTCTTCTGTAACTGAATGTCAGGAGAGCAAAGGCCATATATTTTGTTCAGGAATGTATGCAGCCAATACAGAGGCATTGTCTTGGATGAAAGACATTTTTCAGAGTGGCAACTTTCATATGGCTTCTTTCTTTGGGTTTCAGATGTCTGCTGAATTGGTATTTCTCTCTCACAGTCTGCAACCTGAGTCCTGAGATCATGGGCAGCGATGTCACAGAACTGTACTGTCTTTTTTCACTCGCCTGTGACAGAGACTAAAACACAAGCCCTGGAGAGTACCACCTGCCTGGGAAGCAGGAACTGACTGTGGCCACAGTGAGAGGCAACTGTGCATGGGTAAGGTTGCCAGGGTAGAATGAGGTTTGCAAATGACGGGACAGGACACTCACACAGAATAAAAGTGCAGGCTGCAAATCCTGCCCGAGGAAGACAGAAAGGGACGTGCGTGCTGAGGAGGGCTGTAGCTGGTGGACAGCTCCTGGAGCGGCTTCTGTTTTCAGCATCTGCTGTAAGCAGATGGTGTGCAGCGATCTCTGTCTGGCTGAGCTAAAGAGGGGATAAAACTTCCTCAGACCTCATATAGCCCCTATCTTGTAGGGTGCCATTAATAATTAGTACTTTTCTCCCACCCCTCCCCTCTTTTACCCCAAAATCTTCTCTTTAATCCCTAAGTGGAATATATTGATATCCTGGTCAAATACTGAACTGGGATTTTCCCCTAATCCCTAAATTTTCCTCCTTCCCTCCCTAAAACTAACCCTCCTGCAAGGTTTTCCTATATTACTGATCTTTCATAGATTTAGTAATTCTCCAACTTGAAGAACACTCCCATTAAAAGGTGAAAGACTTCCTTGAATTTCTTTATTCTCATGGAGATTTTTGTTGTTGTTCTGTTTTAAGACAAAGTTTTGCTGCATAGTCCAGGCTGGCTTTGAACACACTATGTAGTCCAGGCTGGCCTCAAATTTATGGTGACACTCCTGCCTCAGCCTCCCAAGTGCTAGGATTACAGGTGTGTCCAACATGCTAGGCTGTTCATGTTAATTTTTATGATAAGTATGTTTAAAAAGCGTGAGTCTGTGTCCTTATGTTTGTAGCTTCTGTCCAGCTATATTAAATCACAGGTTTAAATTACAAACAAAATGGCCTGGGGAGATGGCTCAGTGGAATAAGCGCTTCTCTGGCAAGCGCAAGGGCCTGAGTTCAATCCCTGGTTCTGCATAAATAAATAAAACAAATAAAGAAATTACAAACAAAAACAAAACAACAAAAGTTAGTGAAATAAACATTGACATCATTAATGATGATGTTTGTCATTAATTTAGGAATGACAGGTTATGTTTGCACAAAGTAAAATCAACAATATGAGTACCATGGCGATAGGTACAGGGCAAAACTTTTTTTTTTCTTTTCTTTTTGAGACAGGGTTTTCCTACGCAGTTCAGGTAAGCCTTGAACTTCCTTTGTGGTGCAGGCTGGCCTGCAAGTGGATCTTCCTCAACCTCCCAGAATGTTGGGATGACAGACATTAATCACCACACCCAGTGGCAAAACTTTCACACTGGACCTCCCCCACACTACTTGCTGAGCTACATGACCCAAGTCTTCCACCATTTCTTTTCTTCTTTTTTAATCCTTTCCGCCAGTCACTTAGCTACTAAGTGGTATCAGTGGATCCTTCACTCACACAAAAACCTGAATGTGAATGTTCAGAGTATCGTCATTTGTAATGTCCACAAAATGGAATCAAAATGTCCATCAATAAACAAAATGTGGGATATTCCCTAATGGAATGCTATTTATTCATAAAAAAGGATAAAGTCATTTTAAGGATCACTTAAAGAGTTAACTTTGAAACACCATATGAAAGATAGTTGTAAAAGGGCCGGCCAAATAGGTCAGCGGATTAAAGTGTCTGTAAGCAGGTGCAGGGGTCAGGGGTTCGATCCCCAGACCTGTCGTGGTGGCGTGGCCTGTAGTCCCAGTTCTTGGGAGGCTGTAAACAGGCAGACTTGTAGTCTGATCTAGTGGTGAGACCTAGAACACCCTGTAGACCCTTCCCTAAAATACAAAAAATAAAAAGTCGCGAAAGATCACGTATTATTATAGGAAATGTCCAAACTGAGTAAGCTCATTGAACTACGAAATAGACTAATGGCTGCCAGGACAGCCAATGAGCATGGGGTGAACATGTTCCACAGTGAGATAATAGTGACAATGATTGTGCAACTCGGTGGGTACATGCACACATAAAAACTAAAACAGCCATTTTATTTTATATTTATTTATCGGAGGGCTGGAGATTGACCCCAGGGCCCCACGACTGCTAGGAAATGCGTACATTATGAAAAGATGACTTTTTTCCCATGAAAATATATACCTATTAAAATTTGTTTTTAGTTACAGAGGTGAACTGCTCTCTCATCGAGGGCTCTCATTCGTCTAGGAGAGAAGGAACCGAACACAGAAGCACCAAGCAAGATCAAGAGCATGTCTAGCCCCACCCCCTTCCGGAGGGCCGGGGCCCAACCACACCTCTGACAGAGAGAAGGCCTAGTTTGCGTAACGCTGATTGGCTACTTCCTGAAAGGAGGCGGGAAAATAGGGGGTGGCCAGTCCTGCTTTGCAAGGCGTGGGGGTGGGGGTGGGGCAAGGCCTTGGCTCGCGAGATTTTGCAGTTCCGCATTTCGGGTCTGCTGGGTAGGGGACGCGGGTGCGGCGGCCTCCGCGGTCTTCACCGGCTCGCAGAGCCAGGAGCCAGGCTTCCGCTGTCCGGACTCTGAGAGGCCGTCCGCTGCCCCTGTCCGTTCCCACACGGGGTGGGAATCCTGACCAGGGCGGGGGCCAGCGGCCCCTCCCCTCCGAGGACCGAAGATGAGCTTCCTCTTGTGAGTGGGGCCAGGCTGCAGGCAGACGGCGGGCGGGCGGGCCCGGACTCCGGCTCGGGCTCGGGCTCGGGCTCGGGGTGGGGTCGGGTAGCCGGCGTCGGGTCCGGCTCGGTTCCGGGAGGTGGGGGGCGGGGCCGACGGAGGTGGGGGGGTTGAGGGGAAGGAAGCGGAGCGTGCGGTGGGGGCGTCAGAAGGCCCCGAAGCCCGCTGCGCCTCCGAACTTTTCCGCTTCAACGCCCTTGAGGGCGGAGAGACGATCTGGGGCGGAACGCCCGGCCCACTGCGGGCTCGCAGTTTTCTCTCGTTTCCATTTTCAGTGGTAACGATCCTAGCTGACTCTTCGACTCCATCATTCTTGTTTAGTTTTCATTATTGTGTTAATTTGCCTCCCGCCGAAAAACCTTGCCCCAGGAGAGTGTGGAGCGCTTTACTTTGAGAATCTTGAAGTTAACTTGTGGGCTTTGCAGCCAAACCATTCGTCTAGCTGTGGTTCTTCCCACTTAACCGATTCTGTGACTATATACTGTTGACCTTAGTAGAATCCCGCTGGAAATAATAAGCCAAACGAGGCTTAAATGGACAAGTTTGTAAATTCTCTGATGATTCCTAGGCACATGAAGGTTTAAACTCTGACACTTTATTCCCAGGTAGTGTTCTCTACCTTGTGTATTATGAAACTATTGTATCACTGAATAAGTAACCTTTTGTAGTTATGAACGCAATCCACTTGCTTGACGTTTTGATTACATTTTGCTGAATTACGTGTTTCGTAACCAGAGTTTACCCATTTTTTTAATGTGAGAAATACGGATTTTTTTTAGTATATTGTTATTATGAAACAGCATTACTGAAAGTATTTGAATTTCATTTTCCTGCCTTCAGATTATTTTCTGAAGGGTATAGTTTCCAAAACATGATCATCATATTGACAAGTCTTTATGATTTTAAGTCCTGCGCTGTGGTGCATGCATGTGCTGTAATCCCAGCCTACTGGGAGGCTGAGGTGGGAGGACGGAGAGTTCCAAACCACCACATCTCAAAAAAATAGATTTAAATATACTGATTTCCATATTATCAGAAGTACTACACATGCAAGGAACACCTAAGTTGGAGTTGATATTTAGTTAGAAATATCTCTATAGATGCACTGTTACTGCCTTTGGGACCTAAATGTTTGGCTTTATTTCTTTGAAACTTTGTCATGTTAATAGAGGCAAGGTTTTCCACTTTGTGGCTATTTGGCATAATGCTTCCCCAAACATTTGTGTACAGGTTTTTGCGTGGAAGAACGTCTTCCTGTCTTCTGGGTATATACCTAGGAGTGGAATTGCTGATTTATATCCAACTTCCGTTTATCCTTTTTTTTTTGAGAAGCTGTTGAGCTTTTTCCAAGCTCTGTGCCATTTTGTGTTCCCACCAGCACTTTGTGAGGATTCCAGTTTCCCTATACCCTCTCTAGCACTTGCTAATGATAGCAGTCATCTGAGTGTGGAGAAGAATTTTTAAATAATGTTAAACATTCTTTTTTGTGTGTTGATTGGCCATTTGTACATATTTTTAGAGTATATTCAGATCCTGTCCTTTGTCCATTTTTAGATTGGATTGCCTTTTTGTTCCCACCCCAAGAGTTTTTGATTGGCTACAGGTCCTTTTCTCACATTTGCTGATATTTTCTTCCATCATGTGGATCATTTTCACTGGATTGATAATGTCATTTGAAGCACAAGTTTGTTTAGCTGAAGATTGTATTGAATCTTGAGAAATTATTAATGTTTTACATTACATGTTTTACATAGTCTTACTATTTGAGCTTATTCCTATGTGTACAGGGCTGGGCCTTCTAATTTAAAATATATTTTTATTCATTGTGACTACCATGTTAAATACTTTTCCTATTTAATTTTTAGTGTTTTCACTTTCTTTCTTACACATTTAAAATTCAGTTAAGATGTGTTATGTGCTTATACCCATAATAAGTATAATCAGTATATAGCACAAACATGTACTAATAAGATCTTTCACATTCAGGTTCCTCAGATACAGTGAAGGCCCACAATTTTGTTCCTTTCCCCTTCTGGAAGTAATATCAACACAAGTTTTGTGTGTATTGTTCTGGTGCCTCTGTGCATTTAAAGGGGTCCAGCAGTACATTTGGTTTCGTGATGTGTTGTATCTACTCTGTCCTTTTTTTCTCTGTCCTTCTTTATTACTATAACGTATTATACAGTGTAGATGTGCCATACTTAATTTAATTCTGTTCTAGTAAACTTTAAGACAATCTTGGAAAACAAGTGCATTTTCCACTTCTATAAATAGTGATTAAAATATTAATTTCTTTATTCTTTAGTCTATAACCAGTAGACACTGTTTTTGGTACTAAGGATTGAACCCAGGGCCTCTGCACTGAGTATATATTCTAGTGCTTTTTACAATTTTTTATTTTGAGACATGGTCTTCCTGAATTGCAGGGTTACACAGGTGAGACTCAAATTTATAGTCCACCTGCTTCAGCTTCTTACTGCGCTAGGATTACAGGTGTGTGCCACCACACCCAGCGTCATTCTGTTGACTCACAAAGAAAAATAAATCTGATTTGAACAGTTTTCACATCTTTGTTGATCTTTGTACTTTTGAGTTGCCTTTTCCTCTCCCTAGTGTATTTTTCTAAAGAGTTCCTTAAATAAGAAAAATCTTTTGTCCAGTTAATCTTTTGTAACATATGTTGGGTATACTTTTTGTTACTTAACGTTTTTTCTCCATGGTGGCATGCATCTGTAATCCCAGCGCTTGGGAGGCTGAAAACAGGAGGATCACTATGAGTCCAGTCTATGTAGTGAGACCCTATAGACCCTGTGCTAAATATATTTTTTAAAAGGTAAGTTTTAATTGTTATGATTTGAAATCAGTTTATTTTTTCTTTAAAGTTTTTTAGGTTTTGTGTCATGTTAGGAGTACTTCCTGAATGGTATGAAATGGAAATTAAAATTTAACTTTTCCTTAGCAATCATTGTGTCTATCACATTTTCCAAAAATGTTAGTGTTTACCATAGTTTGCTTTGATAACCTCACAAATATTTTAGTATGGAAAACTGGATCCTGAAAGTGAGAATTAGAGTTAGCATCTTCCCTTTACCTTTTCTGTAGATAATCAAAGCCAAAAGAAAGTAAGATTTTTCAGGTAGTTACAGAGTTAGTGACCCAGTAAAGTCTGGGTGGGGGTTCCTAGGGAGGTAGCTCAGGGGAATAAGTTCTTGCCTGGCAAAAGCAAGGTCCTGAGTTTGATCCCTGGTACCACCAAGGAAAAAAAAAAATTGGGGTGGGGCTTTTTTGAGGGAGGGTGTAAAAGCACTATTTATGCCAGACTTCTACATGGAGTTTATCACATTTTACTAACTTGTGAAATTATGTTGCTTGTCCAGCTTTTATGTTTGAGAATAAACATCCTCAGCACCCTACACCCTCAGCCCTAAAATTCTTTTGTTGTGATCATCCCTCTTCTTGCCATCTTTCAGGAAATATTTTTATTGCATTTCACAGATTAATTTGCATACCTAAAATTGTGCTTTTTTTCTTTCATCCCTAAAATTCATGCCTTTTTTTTTAGTGCAAGATCTATAGGGTCTCACTACACAGATTGGACTCATAGTGATGCTCCTGTTTTCAGCTTCCCAAGCACTGGGGTTATAGGTGCATGCCCATGCCCAGTCCCAAGTGCTGTCTCTGTGTGCTTTGAGGCCAGGGCCAGCAGGCCGGAGATCAAACCCTGGCCCCTGCATCTGCCTAAGCAAGTGCTTTAATCCGCTGAGCTATCTGGCTGACCAAAATTCATACATTTTTACTTTTAACCCAACAGCAGCAGCCGCTCTTCCAAAACATTCAAGCCCAAGAAGAATATCCCTGAAGGATCTCATCAGTATGAACTCTTAAAACATGCAGAAGCGACTCTAGGAAGTGGAAATCTGAGACAAGCAGTTATGTTGCCAGAGGGAGAAGACCTCAATGAATGGATTGCCGTTAACAGTAAGTTCTTAGTACTATTCAGCTTCATTAGTTTTTGATATTTTGCTAATTTTTTTTTTTTTTTTCTTTTGAGACAGGGTTTCACCACATAGTTCAGGCTTGAACTCACTATGTAGGCTGCCCTCAAACTCACAGCAATTCTCCTGCCCCAGCTGGCATTATAGGTGTGTGCCACTTTGTGCAGCTAAATCTTGTTAGTGAATTTTCTCTTATAGATGTAACAGATTAACTCTAAGGAAACATAAGTAGAAATATATCTATAAATGTGTGCTTTTGAATACTTGATAGTTTGTGTGGTTAAGAGACCTGAGAGGTGATGAGTACTTGAGGGCCATTCCTGAGGAAAATTACCTTGGCAAGCAGAAAAAGCCCAGGGACCATGGCTCCATAGGAATCCTGTTATGGCTTGTGTCTAGTTGTCCCCCCAAAGCCTCATGTAGTCATGGGGTGAGGACTTCTAGAGTTTGTGATTAACTCATGATCCACTGGGATTATGTGTGATCCAAGGCTGGGATTATGGGTATGAGTACTTCCTCCAGCCTGGGGCAGAGAGCGTGAATGTAATATAACAGAGAGCAGACTTTCTACAGTGATTGTTCTTTATTGTTGTTGCTGTTGGCTGCCATAAACTGCTGCTCTCTGCCATGTGCCCCACTGCCTTGGAGCCAGCTGAGAATGGACTGAAACTTCCAGTAACTGAGCTAAATAAACCTTTCCTTCCTTCATTTCGGGTGTTGGGTATTTGTCCTAGCAATGAGAGAAGAGTAACTAAGACAAATTCATTGCACAGTTTTGCCCCCACTCCCAGCAGCATGGTTGACATTCACAGTCACAAAAATCCATGGTAGTTCCTGTGGGCAGTCAGTTTGTTGTGAGTCCTCAGAAAGAAATTGAAAGACACAGAAAATGAAGGGATCTATCAGCTGAGTTCAAGAGAATAGGGCTTGACATACAATGATGTGCTGAGGCTAGAGATTTTAATGTGACTGCCTCTCCTTTCACAGAGGTGAGAACAGTTCTGTGAATTTTTTAATAGCAAATTTCAGACATTAAATAAAAGAAGAGAAACTAGGACAGTGAATTCTCAGATACCCATCATCCAGCTTTAACAGTTATCAATATGTAACTAATTATGCTTCTTGGTGCCTCCTATTTTGATGCAGACTGCAGATATGTTATTTCATTTGTAAATATCTGTAAAGACAAGGACTCCAGGGGCTGGGGAGTAGAATAAGTGCTTGCCTGGCAATTGTAAGGGCCTGAGTTCAGTCTTCAATTCCACAAAAAAAAAAGAAGATAAGGACTCCATTTAAATATAATGACAGCCAGGCTCAGTTGTATATGTAATTCCAGCTATTTGAGAGGCTGATGGCAGAAGGATCACGATTGTGAGGCCATTCTGGACAGCTGAGCCTGGGATAGCCCAGGACCCTGTTTCAATAAATAAAATTTAAAAAGGATTGGGGTATAGTGCAGTGCTACAATGAGTGCTTGCCTCACATGCTGAGTCCTAGGTTTGGTTCCCCTGCCCCCCCACAATCATCCCTTTAATGTTATTATATACTCAGTGTTCATATATTCCTGATTGTACTCTTTAATATTTTTCTTTTTTTTAAATTTAATTTAAGTTTGGTTTTAATCAGGATCCAGCAGAACTTGCATGTATGTTTTTTTTAATCTCTTAACATGTTTCCCTTTGCTGCCCCTTTTTCCATTGCTCTTTCTTTATTGTTAAAGAAACTAGGTCATTTGTTTTGCACTGTATGAATCTGCTGATTCTGTCCCCAAGGCATCCATTATCGTGTTCTGTTTCTCTTTTTATCTCCTGCAACATTAGATGTGGAGCAGCATTGTCTGGTAGAACTTTATGCAAATAGGAGAATGTTTTATATCTTTAGTGTGGCTGTTTAGCCCTTGACATGTGGCTAATGTGACAGAAGAACTGAATTTTTAATAGAACTAAGTATGTGAGTATAGTGACCATATGTGGCTGGCGGGGGTAGGGAGGTGTCTGGGTCTCACTACTAGATTGGACTCCCAAGTGATTCTTGTGTTTACAGTCTCCCAAGAGCTGGGATTACGGTGTGTGCCATCACACCCAGTCTCGATCTCCATCTCAGAGTGCCGTGGGGGCAGGTCTGACATGGCAGGCCCAGTGATTGAACCCCCAGCCCCTGCATCTGCTTGCAGGCACTTTAATCCACTGAGCTATTTGGCCAGCCTTTCGATTTTGTTTTTATGTACAACTAACCACTTGATAGCTGTTTGTATATGTTTCTATAGTATCTTGTTATTTTTTAAAATTATTTAGGGTTTATAGTTTACAATAGAATTCACTCTTTTTTTTTTTTTGGCAGAACCAGAGATTGAACTCAGGCCCTTGCCAGGGAAGTGCTTATTCCACTGAGCCATCTCCCCGCCCCCAGAATTCACTCTTTTTGGTGTACATTCTGTGGGTTGGACAAGTTTATAATGCCATTGTGTTCACCACTATAACATCATCATAGAATGGCTTGAAGTCCTCTACCTTTTACCTGTTGTCTCTCCCTCTGCACCCAACTTCTGGCAACCACTGATTTTTATTGTCTTTTCTGGAATGTCTTCATATAGTTAGAATCAGACAGTTTATAGCTTTTCTATATTGACTTCTTTGCATAATAATATTTGTTTATTTCATGTCTTTTTTTTTTTTTTTTTTTTTGGTGGAACCAGGGATTGAACTCAGGCCCTTATTCTACTGAGCCATCTCCCTGGCTACATTTCATGTCTTTTTATGGTTGACAGTTCATTTATTTTAAGCCCTGAATATTCCATGTCCTAGATATATCACAACTTATTTATCTATTCACCTACTGAAAAATATTCTAGTTACTTTCAGGTTTAGACAATTATGAATAAAGTATTTGTAAACATAACATGTACAAGGTTTTGTGCAGACTTGTTTTCAATCTTTGGGGTAAGAACCAAAAAACACAGTGATCACACATATAATAAGACTGGTTTTGTAAGAAATTATCAGTCTCCCATGGTGGCTGGAACATCTGTTTCCCATGAGCAGTGAGTGAGAACTTGGGTTGTTTCACAGCCTTAACAATTTTTAGTGCTGTCAGTATTTTGGATTTTGGCCATTTCAAATAAGTAGGTAGGGGTGTCTCATTATTTTAGTTTGCATTTCTCTAATGACATTTGGCATCTTTTCATGTGCTTATTTGTCGTGTATATCTTTGATGAGTTGTCTGTTAAGGTCTGACTTATTTTGGAGTTATTTTCTTATTTGTTGAATGGTAAAAATTCTTTGTATATTCTTTCATCACATGTCTTTTGCAATATTTTCTTCTAGCCTGTTGCTTGTCTTTTACTCTCATGACAGTTTGTTCTGAGAGTGGAAAATTTTAATGTTCACCTTATCTGTGCTTTCATGAATTGTGCCTTTGATCTTAAAGGTCATTGCCAAGCATAAGGTCACATAGATTTCTCCTCTGTTTCTTCTATGGCTCCTAGGAGTTGTGTACTTTCGCATTTTACATTCTGGTCTGTTATTAATTTTAAGTGGATTTTCATGAAGAGTGAGGTTTGGTTTTTTTGCATATAGCTACTTAGTTGTAACACAGTTTGTTGAAAATTGTCTTCTCCATTGTGATGACTCTGCTCCTTTGTCAAAGAGCAGTGGGTCTATTCTGTGTTTTCTATGCTAGTCCACTGAATTATTTGTTGTCACCAACACTTCCTTAACTCAGTTAAAGTATTTTAATTCAGTGGTGTTAGTCTTCCCACTTTGCCTCTTCATATAAAATTTAGAATCAGAGTTTTACTAGAGATTTTTACTGACTAATTGTCTTTCTATTGCTCTTATCAACTTGTTTGTTTGAGACAGTCTCACTATGTAGCTCGTACTGGCCTTGAATAATCATTGTCTTCATCAGTGCATTTTGATAAAACTGCCACTTGAGCTACATGTGTAATTTAAGTTTTCTTATAAACCACATTTACATTTTTTTATTTTTCTTGTTAAAATACCATATTCATACTGCTGAGAGAATAGGTCCAGAATTATGTAGTGTGCTGTCTTTTGTATAAGAAGTGATAAACTTGGGGGCAGGAGACAGAAAGTGAAGGGGTTACCTGTGTGTTGAAGTAGCTGGCATTTAGTTTTTTGTATTTTTTTAACTCAATATTTTTCATATTGTTTTGACATTTAAGCTATGTAAAGTATTATTCAAGAGAACATTCTTTAAACCTTTATTTAAATATTGGTTATTTCAGAGGCCATAGATTTTTCTTTTTTTTTTTGTTCAGTATATTCAGTATTTTTTTGAATTTTGGTTCTCCAGAATTCTGAGATGAATACATAGCATGAGATTAATAATAGATTGCACATTGTAAATAAATTATTTACAAACTTAAACAGTAAAAATTGTCCAAAAGAAAAATGAAGAATGTATAGATCAGTCATAAGATAGTTCACTCTGTGCCAAAATCAAGAAACTTATATTCATATAATTAGAATTCTCAAAGTAGAAAGGAGTAGGCAACAAACATTTAAGGATTTAAAATTTCTGAATTTAGTTGAAATTACAGCACATTTCCAAGAAAAATGAACCTTTTGCACAATAAATTTGAAGAAAATTAGACCAATGTATGGAAAAATGAAATTGTCCAAAACTTATTGTAAAGAAAAAAAAATGAGGCTGGGGAGATGGCTCAGTGGAATAAGCGCTTCCCTGGCAAGCGCAAGGGCCTGAGTTCAATCCCTGGTTCCATGAAAAAAAAATTATTAAAGCATATACATTTCACATTAGAAAAAAGACCAAGGGTGTAACAAACTATATTAATTAATTCAAAGGACTGAAAGAAAAAAAAAAAAAGATCTGTCCTCATTGAATTTTATACTTAGCAAACATACCTTTGAAAACCAAAAGTAAAATATCTTCCAGGTATACAAACTCAAAATGCCTCCAGATGTAGCATATAGGAAATAACAAACAGCATAATCCAGAAGACAAGAGAAGTTGCTGTATGGTCCTGGATAAAGAATAAAGAGCTCTCAAAATGACAGTTACGCAGGGCTATATAAAATATATTAGCTGAACCCGTTTAAAAGGTCATTGAAGTTGAAGGGGCTGGGAGATAGCTCAGTAGAATAAGCATGCTTGCTTGGCAAGCTCAAGGGCCTGAGTTCAATCCCCAGTTCTGCCAAAAGAAAAAAGGTCATTGAAGATTTCTACAAAACAATATCAATCTATCAATCTTATGTCAGGTTTTATATATATAGTGTGTGTATGTGTATAAAAGACAAGTAATATAAAGTCAATGGAAATACACTTTGAAGTTTCTAATACTAAAAGAAAATATCATACCATGTCTTTTAAGTAGATTGTAAGAGATACAGTATAAATCTTAAAACAAAAGTTAAGATTAAACAATATTCAGAAAATTAAATGTTAAAAAAATTAAATATTTCAAAACAATTGAACTAAGAAAAAGTTTTTATGATAGTAAAGAATTACTAGGAAAAAAACATAAGATAAATACTGAAATGGCAAATATATGACCAGTACTTCTAACAGTCTGGGGATAGGATATTGTTCAAAGTTCTAATATGTCATGGACATTGACAGTGTCCATGACGCTTACTGGTGGTCAGTGCCACTTGTGGGACTGAGCTACTGCTATTTCCTTGATATCCACCCTGTAGATCTGGACAGAATCGTGACCTCTAGGGTACAAGAGAAATCCATTTGTAGAGTATGCTGATGGAAATATTTTGCTGCTGTATACAAAAGAATAACTGAAAGGTTGTTTTTGTATACCTGTTATTCTGTGTTTAATTGTTTGTCCTATTTGGTGGGGTTCTTCCCATTTTCATTCATGGAGTTGTCATTTTGATCCCTCTCTAGATGTTTTAGTAACCTGTTAGGGTTGGCTTTGTCATCATGAAATTCTTTAGTTGTTCTTTGTCGTGGAAGTATTTTTAACCATCAAACTTGAAAGAGAGTTTTGCAGGGTACATCAGTCTGGATTGGAATTTGTTTTTTTGCAAGACTTGTAGCATGGATGCTCTTCTTGAATTGATGGTTTGTGAAGAGAAATCTGCTGTTATTCTGATGGGTTTTCCCTTAAATGTAATGTTTCTTTTCTTTAGTGGCTTTTAGTATACTATTCTGGTGCTGAATTTCTGGGATCTTGATTATTACATGTCTGGATGTGTTTTTAATTGGGTTGATGTTATTTGGAGCTCTTAAATGCTTTGGTTACCTCAATGTCAGATTGTTGCCTCATATTTGGGAAGTTTTCTGCTATTACTTCTGTCCACATTCTTTTTATATTGTGTAGACTCCTTTCTCATTGATGCATATTAGTCTTACGTTGTTTGTTTTTGCATCATCTTGCGAAGTTGAATTATTTTTTCCTGCATTCTAGATATTTTTAAGAGATCTTTTCTTACCTTTTCTTTTCTTTCTTTTTTGTCTTTTTGAGACAGGGTCTCACTATGCAGTTCAGGCTGGCCTTAAGCTCACTTTGTAGCTCAGGCTGGTCTCGAACTCACAACAATCCTCCTGCCTCTCGAGTGCTGGGGTTACAGGCATGCGCCACCATGCCCAGCTCTTACCATTTCAATAGCTGCAGCAAGGTCACTTTCTTTCAAATTTCCTCTATATAGCACTTTGAATCTGCTTCATGCATTCTATTTCTTTCCTATATTACTCATTCAAGGATTCCATCAATTTTCTATTTTTTATCAGTGTCTTCTTTAGAAGCACTTAATACTTCTTTCATTGTAGTTATCATTTCTTTTTTTACTTCAGAAATCATTTCTGATCTGATTTCCTCTCTACCTTTCTGCAATTGTTTCTTTACTTAAGCTGCTATTATTTCAGATATTTCAGGTGTGTGAGTTCCAATTTCTTCCATGCTTTGTTTCCTTCATTTGTTCTGGGTGTGCTCAGGGCCTGAGAATGCAGTTTGCTCTTTCTCTTTGTCATTGTGTGTAGCACTGCCCTCTAACCTTTGGTGTAAGGCTAGATAGAGTTATTGCCTTAGCACCAGATCTGGATCTACCAAGTTCAAACTGGTCCAGGTGGGTGTGGCTTGAATCTGGCTGCTGTGCTTCACTTCTTCCTGCTGCAGCCCTTGGAGGTGAACCCTCTGTGCCTCTGGCATGATGATCTGCTCTCAGATCAGCTGGATGGGTCTTGCCTCTGCAGGGAGTTCTGCTGTAGGGTTCCACATTGGGCCTGTCTGATGGAGGAGGTTCTACTCTCATGCGTGCCTGGGCTCTAGGTGGAGTGCGGATCCAGTGGGCCCCAGGGGGTCTCGCTCACCCACCAGGCCTGGGTCTCTAGCTTTTTCTTTTAGACATACTGCTGTAAATCAGCTCAAGTTTTTAGGTAAGTGTTTTTTCTTTTTTTTTTTTTTTTTGGTGGAACTGGGGATTGAACTCAGGCCCTTGCACTTGCCAGGGAAGCGCTTATTTCACTGATCCATCTCCCTGGCCCCAATCAGCTCAAAGTTTGTTTGTTTGTTTATGACAGGGTCTACCTGTGCAGTCCAGACAGGCCCTGAACTCACTGTGTAGCCCAGGCTGCCCATGAACTTGGAGCAGTTCACCTGCCTCTGCCCCCTTAGTGCAGGGATTCATAGGCGTGTGCCACCCTGCCTGACTCAGACCTTTTGGTGTCTTGTTCCCATTTAAAAAAAAAAAAAAATTATTTTAGGGAAGGGTCTACAGGGTGTTCAGGGTCTTACTACTAGATCGGACTCATAGTGATCTGCTTGTTTACAGCCTCCCAAGAGCTGGGATTACAGGCATGTGCCACTATACCCAGCTGTCTCAGTGTCCCGCCCCCCCCCCCCGGGGTGGGGCCAGCATGGCAGGCCCATCATTTTTTTCTTAAAAGTTACTAAAAACTTCAAAGAACTTTTTAAACTATGATGTAGTTGGTTGACTATATGATAAATTTTAAATACTTATTTTTATTAAGTTCATCTAAAAATAGTAAATTCATTCTACGTGTGTGTGTGTGTGTTTATTTTTATTTATTTATTTTTCCCAGTACCAGGCATTGAACTCAGGACCCTGTACTTGCCAGGCAGGTGCTTATTCTACAGAGCTATCTCCTTGGCCTATATTTTTATTTGTAAGTGTTCTCCAAAACCAGTATCAGAAATAAAGCATTGTTTTATATTTTTGTTAATCTTATTTATTGCCTGGATTAATAGACATTTAAGTTCTCGGATTTGCTTCTGCATTCAGGAGCCCCTGAAAACTTCCACTGTATTCTCATGACAGAAAGAGAGTGAAAAGAGCAATTAAAATAGTTTTAGCCTCACAAATCCCGCCTGAAGCAGAGAACCCCTTTACCACCTTTTGGGAACTACTTTAAATCAAAGCAGCTACCATCTTGGCATGCTTATTTTGCATGATTATTGGTGCATAAGTGTTACTTTTAAGAAACATGACTAAGTAAGAGGAAGAGTTATAGATGAGGGAGTTTTGTGTAAAATTCCTTTGACATGGTGAATTTTAAATCTGTTTTTTAAGAAGCTTGGAAAAACCCTATTTGATTTTCAGATATTTCCTTAGAGGACCAAAGTGTTTAAAAACTTTCCAAGTTTCTAGTGAGAAAATAGTTACACTTTACTCAGGTTTATACCCTGTACTCTTCCATTTTCTTCCAAGTCTAATTGAAGTTCCTGTAGGAGCTACTCCGTTGTTACCTTGGCTGTTTGCGTTTTCCCTGAACCTTAGCACTTCCTATTGCCTTTGGGTTCTTTTGGTTTTTTTGTGAGAGCAGTGCTGTTAAACATGGGGCCTCATATGTGCTGAGCAAGCACTCTACCCCTGAGCTGTATCCCCAACTATGTATGTGTAAATGAATTGATTGATTGATTGGCCAATCTGTTGATACTCATTTGCATGGTCATGTCAAGTTGCCCAAGCTGGGCTCCAACTTGTGATTCTACTGCCTCAGCCTCCCAAGTAGTTGAGAACATAGGTGTGTACCACTGCACCGGGGTGGATCCTACCTTTTTATACTGTATCTTGTATTACTCATTTGTAAAACTTTTATCCTTTCTGTTTGTTGGAGGTCCCAGGGCAAAGGACTTGATCCTGTCTTATGTCTTTAGTGGGCTTTTTTATGGCCTCAAATGTGTATGCTTTTTATGATCACTAGTGTTTATGCTGAATTTGATGTCTTCAAGGCCTATTGCTATAGCTGCTATGCCTTTCTCCTTTGCAGTGTGTTCCACAATACTTTTTTCCTTCTTTTTGACAAATCATTGTTTGATTGAGATTGATAAGAAGCTAACGGTTTTTTACGCTATTGGACATATGGTAAGTCCCCGACTGACGAACTTTATATAAGACCCACTTTGCCAGATCAGGGACAAGTCTGACTTAGGAATGTTCTGGAACTAAACTCATTTGTAAATTAGAACTTTACTGTGATCAAATTACATATTGTGAAGATGTAATAATTACCCTTAAGCTTTTTCAATATTTTGTTTTCCTAGTCTTTTTTAAAACTTTTTTTAAAATGAGAAACAAATAGCAGTGAGACAGGACAGTTGTAGTAATTAATACATTGTACATTGTTATCTTCTTAGTGGTTATCCATAGTATAAGAAGCAGACAGGATATCTTATCCAAACACTATTAATACAAATCTTTCTACTCATTGAATTAAGCAAAAGTAGCTGTATATCTATTCTAATTATTCAGTATATACAAATACAAAATGGCCCTTCCTTTCTAGCCCCTTTTTTTGTTTAGTACTATCAGAGATGGCTATTCCATTGTCATCTAAACTCTACAGGTGTGTGAATTCAGCAAAACAATCCAACACAGTCCAGCAGTCCACAATAGTAGTGGGTGATCCATAGAAGTTGTTGACTGGAGCCTTTCACAGCTCAGCATATTAATATGGCTTTACTTTATATACTTCGTTTTTATACTTTTCTCCTGGATGGTTAAGACCAAGATAAAGCAAGACCTATATAACAAGAAATGTAACTTTTGTATCTGATAGGGTCAGTCATGTACCCTCAAGATATGTCCTGTAACCCCATACTGCACTTTGTAGATCCTTTGCCATTGTCAGCCTTGTGGATGAGTCATGGCCATTGCTTGACCAGTTTGCTCTCTATGAAAGCCTGAGAGAATGTTTTCTCTCATGTGTCATGTGACTCTCCTTAGGCACACTCTACATCATCAATCACTTTTCTTTGTGGCCCTATAATCTTGATCAGAAAATTTGGGACACATCTGAGTTACATGATGTTACTTCCAGTACAGGTTCTCCTGTGTCCTGAGTCTTCACTGACCTTGAATGGCTAGGGCCAAAATGTTGGCTGACCTTGCAGCCCTTTTCTCTAATTTTTGATCTTCAAACTTAGGTTGTTAACCCTCCAGAAGAGAAGCTGATTATTACCCTGCAACATGCATTTCAATTTACCCTATCTAAGTGTCAATCATCTTAGGCATAACATGCAAGAGGTATTTTCCATCAAGTATTGATATGTTACTTTAAGTCCCTACAGAATATGAAGAAAAAAAATAATTAAAAAAATAGGATCAAACACATATTTTTACACAGACATTTTAGAAATCAGATGCCAGGGAGATAGCTCAGTAGAATAAGTAAACGCAAGGGCCTGAGTTCAATCCCCAGTTCCAAAAAAAAAAAGGCAGAAATTTAGAAATCTAATCATATGCGGCACTGTAACAGGACAGTCCTGTGACATTTTTTTTCCTTGTGTCTTTTTTTCATTTATTACCCTAAAGGAAAAAAAAAAAAAAACTTTTACTTGAGAGACAGTGTGGTAATAATTGGTATATCATGACAAGAAGTATGTATTTAGAAGACCAGAATGACAGGCATTCCAAGTGTGACCCTTCTATTACACATTGCTATCTTCAGTGCAGTTGCTTGGTTTACAGGTATCAACATGAATAGTTAGTCAGGGTGAGAATCCTACCAATTAACTGCTAGTTTCAAAAACCTGCTGACGTTTCTCAGGATCATTGCTTTGCCCATCCTGTGTATATAAATGTATGGCTTTGCCCCTGTCATGTTTCCCAGCTTTTCTCCTTGCCCTCTCCTTGTTGTCCAATCCTGAAGTTCTCCCTTTCCTTTTAATTGTGTTATACCTTTCTATTTGTATTTCTTCTTTTGAGTTATTATACTGGGGAGATTAGGGAGACTGTGATATTTACACATGTGGATCTGGATATTTTGCTTATGAAGATATATAAGTATATCTTCAAGTGGCATCCACTTAAATATGAAGGCTTCGAGTTTATTATTCTTTAGCCGAGTGATACTCTATTGTATAAAGATCTTTTTCAACCATTACTCATGTGATGGGCGTCTTGGTTGTTTCCAAGATTTGGCTATCACAAATTGTGCTGCTATAAACATAGGTACACATATATCACTATGATATGATATTTTCAGTTCCTCTGGGGAAATTCCCAGTAGGGGGAGAGCTGGCTTGAATGGGATTTCCAGTTCTGGTTTCTTAAGGAGTCTCCACACTGATTTCCATAATGGTTGTACTAGTGTACATTCCCACCAGCAGTGGAAAAGGGTTCCCTTTTCCTCACATCCTCTTTAACATTTGTTTTTGGTTGATTTCTTTATGATAGCCATTCTTTCTGGGGTGAGATGGTATCTCAGTGTTGTTTTAATTTGCATTTCATGGATGGTTAGCAATGTGGAGCATTTTTCATATATTTGTTCGCTGCTTTAATTTTGTCCTCTGAGAAGTATGTGTTCATCTCAGATGCCCATTTCTGGATTGGGTCCTTAAATTTAGGGGCCCTAATGTTTTTTAGTTCTTTATAAATTCTAGAGAGCAGACCTTTGTCTGAGTGCTTATAAGTTTTTTTCCAAATTTTTGGGTTGTCTTTTCACTTTGTTGGTAATTTCTTTTGACCTGCAAAAACTTCTCTGTAAGAGGTGGTCCCAGTTGTTAATTCTTTCAAGTATTACCCATGCAATTTGATTTTTGTTCATGAACTCTTTGCCTATCCCTATGTCTTCAAGAATTCCTCTTTCTCTTCTAAGAGATTGTTTCTGTTTTAATGTTTAGATCTTTAATCCATTTGGACTTTAGTTTAGTGCATGGTGATAGACCTGGGTCAAGTTTTGGTTTTCGGCATGTAGAGAGCCAGTTTTTTGAGCACCATTTGTTAAAGAGGCTATCTTTCTTCCAGTAAGCATGTTTGGCCCCTTTGTTGAAGATCAGGTGACTGAGTGTATTTGTAGAGGCCTCTTTTTCCTATTCTTATATGCTAGGTAAAAGTTCAGTATCATCCTTTTGGCTCTCTGAGCAGCACCATGGCAGTAGGCAAGAAGAAGTGCCTTCCGAAAGGCAGCAAAAGGAGAGCCAAGAAGAAAGTCGTTGATCCATTTTCTAAAAAAGACTGGTATGATGTGAAGACACCGGCTATGTTCAACATAAGAAATATTGGAAAAACACTCGTCACCACAATTCAGGGATCCAAAATTACATCTGATGGGCTCAAAGGTTATATGTTTGAAGTAAGCCTTGCCGATCTGCAGAATACTGAAGCTACCTTTGGAAAATTCAAGCTAATTACTGAAGATGTTCAGGGCAGAAATTGCCTAACTTCCATGGTATGGGTCTCCCCCATGACAAAATGTGTTCCACAGTCAAAAAATGGCAAGACTATAATCGAGTTCATGTTGATGTCAAGACTACTGATCGTGCCGGGTGTGGTGGCCCATGCCTGTAATACTGGGCAGGAGGATTGTTGTGAGTTTAGAACTAGCCTGAGTTACAAAATGAGCTTAAGGCTAGTTTGAACTTCGTAGTGAGACCCTGTCTCAAAAACAAAACAAAACAAAAAAAAAACTACTGATAATTATTTGCTTCATTTGTTCTGTTGGTTTTACTAAAAAAGGCAATAGCCAGATACAGAAGACCTCTTATGCTCAGCACCAACAGGTCCCGAAGATGATGGAAATCATGACCCAAGAGGTACAGACAAATGACTTCAAGAAGTGGTCAATGAACTGATTCCAGACAGATTGGGAAAGACATAGAAAAGCCTTGCCAGTCTATCTACCCTCTTCATGATGTCTTTGTCAGAAAAGTAAAAATGCTAAAGAAGCCCAAGTTTGATTTGGGAAAACTCAGGGAGCTTCCTGGTGAAGGTTGTAACTCTGGAAAGGCTACTGGGGATGAGACTGGAGTTAAAGTTGCACAAGCTGATGGATATGAACCACCACTCCAAGAGTCTGTTTAAGATCCAGATTTTCAATAGTGATAAATAAAGTCCTATTTGTGATGGCAGAAAAACCCAAAAAAGCAAAAACAAAAAAACACACAAACAGTAAGTTTACTATATTAAACATTAATGTTTAATTGGCCATGGGAGCAGCCACCTATAGTCCCCATTATCTCAGGAAGCTGAGACAGCAGGATTACTTGAGGAGTAATGACTTGGGAGTCTGAGCCCAGCCTGGGCAAATATAATAAGAGCCCATCCTCCCCACAAAAAATTGCTGATTTGTTTCTTTAACTGATAAATCTGATATTTTTGTTAAGTTTGCCCAGACATTTAACACAATTCTGCTATTACCTCTGCAGCTGTGGATTTCTTCAATCAAATCAACATGTTGTATGGAACTATTACAGAATTCTGCACTGAAGCAAGCTGCCCAGTCATGTCTGCAGGCCCCAGGTATGACAGCCTAGTGTGGAGGTGTTGGGATTACTTTGCTTATCATTAATGGATATGTAAATAAAATTTTTTTTCTTATTTTTTAATGCAAAATTGATTCTGCTTTGTTAGTTCATAAATACAGACCAGTAACTTAATTTCTAAGTACTTTGGTATGTAGTTACTCAGTGTTTTAATTTTTATATTACATCACAGTAACTGAGTGTTCTGTTGTAGGAATGAAAATAGAAGTTTGAATTAGGTTGATCTTGTATCCCAAAACTTGTCTCTTTTTTTTCCCCCATAGGATTAATGTTTATGGTTTCTCGCTAGCTTTTAAATGAGTTTTTTTTTTTAACTTAGTTGGTTTTAAATATTTGTTTTCTTCTGTTTATTTAGCATTAATGAAAAGCAGCATAATTTAGAAGTAATTGCCAGGTTTTTCTTTTTTTAATGTATTTAGTTCAGGCTCTACAGGGTTTCTCTATGTAGAGTATACTCGTAGTGATCCTCCTGTTTTCAGCCTCCCAAGCACTGGATTTCAGGCTGGCACCACCATGCGCAGTCTCAAATCACCATCTCAGCATACTGGAGGGTGGAGCCAGCACAGCTTCCCTGAGCTCTGCTTAAGCAGCCCATTTAGTCTACTGAGTTACCTGGCTGGCTAATTAACAGGTTTAACGATGCTGGGTTGTAAAGTATTTTAAATATAATAAACCTCAAACTAAAAAAAAGAGTATATAACTCGTTATCCCCTATAATACTAAGTCAGATTCAGATGGGATTAATGCTTTGGTGTGTCTTATAATAAACTACAGGTTTTATGTAACAGTAGTTTCCAGATGTTTGTCTCTTGTACTTTGATTTTTCTGTAGGTATAAAGAAAGAAGATTCCCCAATAAGTTTTTGAGTCTATTTGTGTTTCAGTATAGCAGGGATGTTGTTTTATGTTTCATTCATCAGACTTTAAAAGAATTTAAAATGAATGAGAAATACAAACTTGTCTTTGGCTTAAATGCCTGGAGAAATTTTTCATAAATCTCAGCAAAGATGGAAGGAAAAAAAATACATGTGGCTAACATCGTGTTTCTTTAAGGCTGTCTCCGAGCAACAAGATTTGATAATCTTGGCAATGATGATAATTTGTGGCCAAGGGTGGGGATCCTTTATGCAGAGGATCCCTCTCCTCCTCACACAATCATCAGTGCCTTTGTGCCTTACACATAGGAGTGCAGTTCCTCTGTTATCCTGGGGCTGTCTTACATGGCATCCTTGACAAGACCAGATAGTACCACCATTTGCCGTATTGACTCCCTCTTCCTTTTCCTTTCTCTTCCCTTTGAGCTATAGCACATTTTAGAATACTGTAGGGAATTTACAGTAATCTTCAGTAGAACTTTAGGTAATTTATTAAAGTTGTATGGTTTCTATTAACAAAATGTGAAGTTATACATTTATTCATGCTTTTGAAACTATCAGTAAAACATACTTCTTTCCAGGTATGAATATCACTGGGCAGATGGTACTAATATTAAAAAGCCTATCAAATGTTCTGCACCAAAGTATATCGACTATTTGATGACCTGGGTTCAGGATCAGCTCGATGATGAAACTCTTTTTCCTTCTAAGATTGGTGAGTTAATATTGTAGAACTGTTTTTTTTTTCTTTCTGAATCATGTATGTTTTTGTTTTATGTACTTTGTTATGTTAAAGTGCTAGAGCTCAGTATGATAAAACACATCCATAGTCCCAGCACTTAGGAGGCTGAAACAGGATTATTTGAGTTCAAGGTCATCTTGAGGTACTTAATGAGACCATACCTCAAAGAAAAAACAAATAAAAAAAAAAGCCCAAAATTTTTAAAAATAGAGACTGCCATATTCTTCTCCAAAAAGTTTGTACCACTATGTATGCCCTCTAGAATTTGTCTGCCTGTGTTTCTTTTTAGGGGGGTGTTCTTTTTTGAGACAGTCTTGCTGTATAACCCAGACTGGCCCTGAACTTAAAATGATCCTCTGGCCTCAGCTTCCTGAATACTGTGATTACACGCATATACTACTGTGCCCAGCTCTGCCTGTGTTTCTTTACTATACTGATTATTACTCATTTTTTCCTTTTAATCTTTTGAAAATTGAAGAAACACATTTTTTGCTTCAGTGTACGTGTAAAAAATGTTGATAAAATAGAATGTATTTTGTTTTATTGATCACTGTATGTTTTCTGTTTATGCCTTTTGTCCATTTCCATGTTGGGGATATTGGCTCTTATTTTTTCCCACATTGTCTTTTATCTCATTTGCTGATGGACTATTTTGCTCTGGACATTTCTCATTTTGTCTTACTGATCATTTCCATTTGACTTGAGTTTTAATACACTGATGAAACAATTTTTCCCTAGTTCTGAATTATAAGAAAGTTTATGTATTCATTTAGCACTTTAAAAAAAAAAATTTTATTTATTTATTTATTTTTGTTTTTTTTTTAAATGTTGAATAAAGTCTATATTTTGTAAAAATTAGGAACATTTTCCCACCTACAGAAAGCTGTCTCTGCTTATATCTACAAATGTTAAAAAATAATTTATTGAGAAAAAAATTGCAATGAGACAGTTTCTTTTTCTTTTCCTTTTTGGTGGAACTGGGGATTGAACTCAACCCTTACGCTTGCCCAGGAAGCGCTTATTCTACTGAGCCATCTCCCTAGCTCCCCGAGACAGTTTCAAAACAGGTTGGTAGGAGAGTTACAACAATTAATACATTGCATATTAATTGTCTTTGTAGTAGTCATTCATAGCGCAAGATGCAGGCATGATAGCCTGTCCAGACACTGTTAATACAAATCTTTCTTTTCATTGAATTAAGAGAAAGTAGCTATTTATCTTATTTTGTATATACAGATACAAAATGGTCCTTCATTTCATTTGGCACTTTTATGATAGCTTTTTTCCATTTAACACTTTGGTCTGTCAGGAGTTTTTCTTCTGAATGCTGCTTTTGATATTTTCCAAACAGAAACTTTAGTCAGTCTTCTCCAGTTCTCTTAGTGAATAACCTGCATCTTTCCTGTCCTGATTATCTTTTTTTTTTTTTTTGTCTTTTTGAGACAGGGTCTCACTATGCAGTTCAGGCTGTCCTTAAGCTCACTTTGTAGCTCAGGCTGGTCTCGAACTCACAACAATCCTCCTGCCTCAACCTCCCGAGTGCTGGGATTACAGGCATGAGCCACCACGCCCGGCTTGTCCTGATTATCTTATGTGCATAGTAAATCACCATATATTTGGGGATCTTTTAATCTTATCATTTCCTGTGGTGGTTTCAGTTGTTGCATGTGGCCATGTTTCTTTTATCATCTTCCAAGGATAGTCTCCTTTTCCTTCTCTTCTTTTTCAGAATATCCACAGCTGTTCTGAGTTGTCTTTCCCAAGAACTTAGAATCATTTTCTCAAGGTGAAAAGAAATAAAGCCAACAAAATTGTGAGATTGCATCTAACTTTCATACACAAATTCTTATTCTCTTCATACTGAGTCTTCTAGCCAAGAATAAGATAGTCTTCATTTATTCTTTTATTTACTAAGTCTTTCCTCTGTAAAATTTTATTTTATGTTTTGTTTTGTTTTTTTCAGTATTGGGGATCAAACTCAGGACCTTGTACTTGCGACACAGGCACTTATGCTGCTGAGCTATCTCTCTGGCTGTGTTAATTCTTAAAAGTTCCTTAAGTTTATTCCTAGGGATTTTTTAGGATGGAGTCTTCGCTATATAGTTTAGGCCAGCTTTGTACTCACAATATATGTTTCTATAGTGGCCTCGAAATCTTGGTGATCCTTTTGCCTTAGTCTCCAACCTGCTGAGATCACAGGTGTGAGCCACAACATCCAGTTTATTCTTAGGCATCTTATTCTTTTTTTTTTTTTTTTTTTTTTTTTTTTTTTTTTTTTTTTTTTTTTTTTTTTTTTTTTTTTTTTTTTTTTTTTTTTTTTTTTTTTTTATTCTTTCATTTTGATGCTTGGTTTCTTTATCTTTTTGAGACAGGGTCAGGCTTGAATTCACTTTGTAGCTCAAGCAGCCAGGCTGGTCTTTAACTCACTGTGATGCCTCCTGATCACAGGTATCCACCATTATGCCTAGTCTGACTTTTGGTTTCTCACTGATTATTTGATATATTCAAAAGCTGTTGGTTTTTGTAACTGTTAAACTTTTATCTTGTTAATTCTTGATTCTCTTAAGTTTTGAAGTATGTAGTTTTATCATATGACCATAATGTTAATTTGACCTCCCTCTTTCTGATACGTACTCTTTTTATTTTATGTGTACCTATCTGTACTGACCAGCACTTCTAGAACAATGCTGACTTACAGCAACAATAGCAAAAATGTATACCAAGTGTTATACTTGATCTGTTTGATGTTGATCACTTTTGCCATTCTATTATTAAACCTTTCCTTACAGATTCTTTATTATATATTGCCTAGCAATTTGACTGTTAGATATAGCTTAGAAAGAATTAGATTAAAGGTACTATCTTGAAGATCTTAAGGGAGATAAAATTCTTGTTTACTTCATCTTTTTTTTCGTAGCTTCCTGTTCTTCATTAATTCACTCCCAGGTTCTGGTATTCTCTGACTCCATTAGACTATTGTCTACATATTACTTTTGCTAGTTATTTTATCAGACTGTTTATTATTAACTTTTACTAACGTACTCAGATGATGATAATGATGATGATTATGTATTTAGTACAGGGTCTACAGGGTCCCACTATACAGATCGGACTCATAGTGATTATTCTGTTTTCAGCCTCCTAAGTGCTGAGATTGCAGCTTATTCATTGTCCCAGGGGCAGGGCTAGCATGGCACATTGGGGATTGAACCCCCAGCCTCTGCATCTGCCTAAGCAGGTACTTGAATCTGCTGAGCTATCTGGCTAGCCCTACTCAGATTATTAATGTGATTAACAAGATACTTCTGTACACTCTGAGAGAAGGGGTTTAATTTTTAAAATATTTTTTCCATACATGAATATAGGATCATGCTCAGAGAACCGTGTCCATGTGCTCCTGTAAGCTGCCAAGGGCTGGCTAAGAGAAAAAGAAAACAAAATTTAGGGAAAGAATGTTGGAGTAAGCCTTTGCCTTTGTTTTCTGAAAGGGTGGGGAAAAAAGGAGGTGTTTCAATAGTTGTGTCCAGGAATAGGCCTTTAAGGCCTATGAACCTCTGTTGTTTTGGAAGCAGATACCTTCTTAGTGCTCATTTACTATAGCCAGTTGTTATGGTCTGGGTCTAGGTGTCCCCCAAGCCTTATGCAGTCATGGGGTGGCTTCTGGAGTTTGTGATTGATTGTTGTGGGTGTGGATGCTGCACCTGCCCTGGGACAAGTAATTTGCATTATAGTGTAAAATAGTGAGGCTAACTAGCTGCCTGAGCTGCTGCCATTCCCTTTGGTTCTCTGCTCTTTGCCACCACCTTGAAAGGTTGCTCTGTCATGTGCCACTCAGCCTTGGAGCCAGTGATTATGGACTGAACCCTCCAGTAACCGAGCCTTTCCTTCCTTCATTTTGGGTGTCAGGTATTCATCCCAGCAACAAGAGAAGAGTAACCGAGACAACAGTGCAGTTGGGAGCACCTTTATGCTATTTGTTTTCTAAGAGACTAATATTTTCAGCTGAATTGTCAAGAACGCAGCCAGTTGCATCTGTGAGATGACTCCACCATTCAAGATAGCCCAGTAAACTCTCCTTGTTTACTAAAGAGGTGTTTATTTTCTTTGAAAAACAAGGAGGTCCCTCTTTTTTTTTTTTTTTTTTAGGAGGTACACTATTTTTAGGCAACAAGAAAATGGAAACAGCTTTCCAGATAATTTGGAAGATAAAACAACTTATTTTAACTTTTAGATAGATGATGACTTAAAGTAGACCTGTTTCTAGTGCCAATTGAACATTTGTGGATGTGTGTGCACATTTGGGTGTTTCTTTTCTTTTTGGGGCTGGCTCAGCCTGCCCTGGGGGCAGGGCTGGCAAGGCTGTGATGCCAGGGATCGAACTTCAGTCCCTTCTTGCCTAAGCAGGTGCTTTAGGCTGCTGAGCTATCTTGCCAGTGTGAGTGGTTTTTAAGTTAAATAAATTACAAAATAGATTTATAACAAAATTCATACTTGCTGCATTGAACTTTAGGAAGAGACCATAATATTAAACAACTAAAATTATGTTTATTTGAAGTTTGATTTGGTAGCATCTTTTTTTTTACAGAACCGGGGATTGAACTCAGGCCCTGGCACTTAGCCAGGCAAGCGTTTATTCTGCTGAGCCATCTCCTCAGCCCCAGTAGGATCTTATATAATCTGATGCTTGTACCTATTGATCTAAGGCAATTAGAAAAAATGTGTGGCCTGTAGAATATGTCAGTTTGGGGATTTTCTTCCTTTACCTCTGAAGTAAACAGTAATAGGCTTATGTGTGTTTCTGGGTGTGTTTATGTGTTGCAGTTGGTCTTGGAATTGTTGAAATTTGATGCTAAACATTAGGTTAAAGGTTAGTACAACCACTATAGAAATCAGTATAAAGATTCTTTAGAAACTTAAAAGTAGAAATTCCATTTGACCAAACTGCTGGCATATTCTTAAGAGTTAGAGCCGGGCATGGTGACGTATACCTGTAATCCCAGCACTCGGGAGGCTGAGGCAGGAGGATTGTTGTGAGTTCGAGACCAGCCTGAGCTACAAAGTGAGCTTAAGGACAGCCTGAAATGCATGAGACCCTGTCTCAAAAAGACAAAAAAAAAAAAAAAATGCATTCTACTATAGTGACACATGAATACTCATGTATAGCAGTAAGTTCACAATAGCCAAGTTCTGGAAACAGCCTAGGTGCCTGGCAACATATGAATGAATAAAGAAATGTGGTACATCATAGAGTATTACTCAGCTATGAAGAACAAATGTACAGATTTGTAGGAAAAGAAATGAAACTTGAGACTGTAATGTTAAGTGAAATACACCAGACACAGAAAGTTAAATACTGAATGGTTTCTCTTATATGAGAAAGCTAAAATATAAATAAATAAAAGTAAAATAGATGAAAGATGGTAGGAAACAAAAAGATGAACTTTTTGCAGAGAGAGAAAAGGATGGGGAAGTTAGGAAGAGGCGGGAAGGAGATAAAAAATAATTGACATGATATATACAGTCCTCACAAATCAATGTAACTGTTACATTTATTTCTTAAAAAAAAAAGATTGACTGAAACATTTATGTGTGTTTGTTTCCAGGTGTCCCATTTCCCAAAAACTTCATGTCCGTGGCAAAGACGATCCTAAAACGTCTCTTCAGGGTTTATGCACACATTTACCACCAACACTTCGACTCTGTGATGCAGCTGCAGGAGGAGGCCCACCTCAACACCTCCTTTAAGCACTTTATTTTCTTTGTTCAGGTGAGGGAGCCATGTTGATTTCTGAACAGTGTGTCTTATAGTACAGAGAGGCTTAAGTGTTAAGTAGTGTTTTCAGTTTTATTTTTTACTTAGTTTTATTCATCTGTGTAGCAGCATAAAAAAGTGTCATCCACCAGGGTGTTTAGTGCACACTTGCAATCCCAACTGCTTAGAGGCTTAGGCAGGAGGCTTATAAGTTTAAGGCTGACGTGGGCAACTTAGACCCCATTTTAACAATATAAGATAAAGGCTGGGAATGTAGCACAGTGGTAGAGCACTTGTCATATAAGAGGCCTTGGGTTCAACCCCAGTTTAAGAAAAAAAACATCCTTTCGCTTTTGGGCCTTCCACCTGTAGCCTCCCTGGGGAGGGGATGTCATTTTAATATGTGCTCTTTTGTAAGCTCAGTCAAAGGATGTTAATGTATGAGTTTTTTCTAAACTAAAACCTCAGTATTCATTTGAATTGCACTATTGGCACTTTGTGGCAAATTACTGGATTTGGGGTTACAGTGTGGACACTTGTCTAGAAGGTTCACCATCGCTGCAGTGGAGGTGGGTGGTATAGGATTGGAAGGTAGGGGTGCGAGCAAAGTCCCGACACCTTGGTGCTCCTGCCTTGGTCTTCCCAGTGACCAGCCCCACCTGATGTTCTTTCAGGGCTCCACAGCCACTGGCACACAAGAGACACTTGTCACTCCAGACAGTCCACACTTCTTAGGAGCTGTATATCAGAAGGGAGGAAAACTGGTATATGTCACAAGATAGTACCTATGTTTTTAAAAAAGTAAAAATGATTCTGTTTTAAAAAAGTTCATAGAGATCACTTAATCATTCTTTTGAATTTCAGAAAACTAGGATTAGAAATCTCTTAAAAAAAACATGAGTTTTGATTTAGGTCCAATTTTAAATTTTATTTCTCTTCTGTTTTTAGGAGTTTAATCTGATTGATAGGCGTGAGCTGGCACCTCTTCAGGAATTAATTGAGAAGCTTGGATCAAAAGACAGATAAATGTTTCTTCTAGAACACAGCTATCCTCTTGCTTCATTACTGCTAGAGCTATCTCATTGCTATTTGTTGTAGACTAGTGATACAGACTTTAAGAAGACAGGATAAAGGACATCCTGTGTGTGTCTGCAGTAAAACTATCCCAAAGGTAGGTTGTCTGGTAGCTTCAGAGACCGTAAGGACACAGTTGACGAATCAGAGGTGCTGTGTGAGCACTTCTGGTTGTGTCAGAGTCATACTCAGTTGTAGCGTGATGACTAACCTGTAGTCTTATTAGTTTACTTATTTTTTTACTCACAGAAATTACTGCATTTGTTTGAAGTGGCAGCATAATGGATATTAAGGGTTGTTATCAGAAGTTTCCAGAACAAATTTCCTAATACAATCAGATTGGTTTTATTCTATTAAAACCATAAAATTGGTTTTATTTTGCTTTTATTTTATTAATAGAAATGGCATTTTAAAGTTTACTCAAGATTTAGAACTTCTAGGCAGGGTGTGAAGGTGCATGACAGTAATCCCAGCTCCTGGGAGGCTGAGGCAGGAAGACAGTAAATTTGAGCCCAGCCTGGGTTATGTAGCAAGACCGTTTCAAAAAAAAAAAAGTAGAACTTTTGTGTCACTTTGGATAACCTTTTAGTTTCAAGTTTGTATGCTTGTGTTTATGCTTGTGTTTTTATAGATAAGAGTATATATATTTTTCAGAATTCATAATTGCAGTTTAAATCATGGCATATGTGGAGTAGGAGTAACCAAGTTTATTTTTAAATTTGTTTCATTTTTAATCTTTGGGATTGTATACACGTCTGCCTAAATTATTAGGGGATATTCATATATCAAATAATATTTTTACTGAGGATGGTCTTGTAGGTTTTCATTTATAAATGCTTTTAAAAAATTAATGTATAGCTTTTGGCTGAAAAAAAGAAAACTAGAGATACATGACCAACTTGGGTCTCAAAGCCACTATTTTTATTCACATTGTCTTTTAGAGACTTTGCAGTTCTGGTAAGAGTAAAATAAAATATTCACAGTACTTGTTTGTTTTGTTTCCTATACAAATCACCTCTGTGGCTTTTGTGTTCTGGCCCTGGGGCGTATCAGGGCAGGAACTCTGGGTCTAGGTTTCCCAGGCTGACTTTGAACTTGTGATCCTGCTGTCTCAGCCTTCAGAGTAGTTGGGATTGCAGGCGTGTGCCAGCATGTCTGGCTTTGTTTTTATTGTGACTTGAGACTTAGGAATAGTGTGACAAAATGAGAGACTAAGTAAAAATAAATAAAAAATCTTAATAGATTGAACTTCAATAGGGGTTTTATTCTGTTTTATTTTTGTGTCAAAACTTGAAATTTTTCTCTTTTTATTAGGATAGTACCATCATCTTTAGTGAAGAAGATGCCTGTTTCATCAGGTTCCTTGGATTTAAATGTCCTTGACTATTTAAATGTACTGAGGCATACTAGGTACCTGGAGATGTGCCTGACCAGCATGCTTTTCTTCATCAGCAGCCTATATCAAGCTGTGATTTTTACACCAACTTCATGGCTTTGATAAATATTATATTTGATAAGGTTTTTTGTTACTTATTATTCCACTAGATTAAGAAAAGAGTAGAGCTTAGAATCTCTACTCTTTTCCCCCTTGGTTTTTTGAGACAGGTTCTTGCTGTGTAGTCCAGGCTGAGTGTTGAACTTCCTGTGTAGCTCAGGCTGGCCTTGAACTCCCAGCATTCCTCTCCTGTCTCAGCATCTCAAGTCCAGGATTACTGGCATACATCACCACATCCAGCAGAAACTCCATTTTTAATAACTTAATTTCAGTAAATTCTTAAAGATACACCAAATTTTAAAGTAAGTATTTGATTCTAGCAGGTTAAAACCACTGTTTGGGGAATTCAAAAGTGGCATAATTACCTACCAATTAAAAAAGAGAAAATCCCTGTTTGAAACATTCCACACAGCCCGTGCTGTAAACTTCCCCAGAGGACCAAACATCAGCTGTTTTGTCCATTTGATGTTATTTGGAAACAAAACAAGTTTCTAGGTGCATCTCCATTGTAACTGCCTTATTGTATGTTCATTTCTAGTATTTCAGATATTCTCAAATAAAAAGGTTCTTCTCTACATTTATTTTCAGTGATAGAAATGATTTTCTGAGGACTGAGCTCACAAACCAGTCAAAGATGATTGCATGCTAGGACAGTAGTAAAACTCACTTATTAGTGGGACATACATCAGAAACTTGTTGGTAATTTTGAAATTCAGAATGCCTTTCTTTAAAAAAAACTTTCCTTTTTTTCTTTCCTCTCTTTTTCTTTTTTTAAACAAAAAAAATCAGTGTCTGGGCTGATTGAGCTCAGCAGTCTAAATGCCTGCTTGGCAAGCACAAGGACCTGGGTTCAATCCACAGTGGAATCCTGGCCATGCTTGTGCTAGCCACCAAAACGGTATGGTGGTGCTCTCCTGTAATTCCAACACTGGGGAGGCAGAGACAGGAGGATCACTACAAGTCTGAGCTGTAGAGTGAGACCCTGTGCCAAATAAAAAGATTTTTTTAAAATAAATAAACCACTGAGTTTCCAAGTCAGTTTGGTAAACCAACAGTACATTATACTGTATACTTCTGAGACAGGAGGAAAGCTGAAAGAGGAGAGAGAAGAGATGGCCGCTCCTCACATGGTGACATAGCCAACCTTGGCTAAGGGTTCTAATAAGTCAGTGAGTGTGCCCTGGGCTTCTCTCACTTTTCATTTTCTGCCCCCTGCCCAGGGCTCCAACACTTCCTCCTCTTGCTCTGCTGTGCAGGCATCCTCTTCACTCAGTGGCCACTGTCTTTCTTCAGTGGTGATGAGTCACGGGTGGAGGGTGCTTGCCAAATGATGTAGGTCCTCCTGTGGAGCTTTAGTTTTCAGGCATTTTAAAAAACTTGGACAATGATGTACAGACACTTGTTCATTCAGATTTCTTCATATTGCTGTTTTTATATTAACAGTCAAATGTATCCTTGTCCTTCATCTTGTGAATGAAAGTGACTTCAGGGCTGGCAGCTAACAGGGTATTCCATTCATCTTAGACTTACAGAGCTCTAGCTTAGGTGCTGCTTCCTCAAGAAATACAAATCTGTTTTCACCATGAGTTTTCCAGTAGTGCAGAGGCAAGGAGCCTCACATCTCCAGCATGATGTCTTACCTCATGAACAAACAAATCAGGCCCAGAGTGCAGATCCTAGAAATGTGTTTCTAAGCACCTCTAGTCATGGTGCTGGGGCCACTCTCCCCCCCAATAGGGAACTCTGGCCTGGAACATGCCAGCCTGTACCCTAAGCACTGAGCACCTTCAACAGGCACATGATTCCTCCTGAGTTCTGTGTGGATTTGGTTTCTACTATTGTAGAATTCTGGCAAAGAGGAAAAATAGTTCTTTGCTCTTTCTTTTGTGTTCATTTTTGATATTTAAGGCTGTAAAAGGCTTTGGGTGATGCTGTTCCATGTGGTAGCAGAATTTTGTTAAAACAATTGCACTGAAATTCACTTGGATTTTCTTTATCAGACAAACGAGTATTCTGTAAGTGCAAAGGGATTGCCAGTGTGCTAATGAATTTACTATACAGCAATATTCTGTATATGGTCTGCATTTATATTTGGTCAACATTGAAAATAGTGTGTATAAATTAATCTTACCATCCAAAATATTTTTAAATGTTCTTCACATTAAAATTTATGTTGTATTTTTACATCGGGGGGGCTTTATCTATTTTTCTAAGTCAGTCAACTGTACTTTAAGAAACATATTTTGTATCTACTTTTGTAATTTCTTCTGAATAAAATATATTGAAAGTGAATGGTTGATTAAAGGATGTGTTTCAACACACTTCTGTGTGGAACTGGAGAGTTTTGCTGGTTCTGTGAACTCTGAGTAGAACTTAAATTTGCAATGTTATCATTGGCTATAACTTGGAAGCCAAAAATGTTTTTAGCCCTTAAGGAGAAATTCCAGAATAAGCTAAATATCAGAACCCTACTTCCAAAACAGAAGCCAGTTTTAATTATCATTACTGACACCCACCCCAGAGATAACTAGACAGAACTAGGCTCCTTCTCCTACCATTCTAGATCTCTTTTTGTATATTGCTGACTGGGGGAAAAGAGAAAAATGGGACTTAATAAACCTTGAAGTTGAGTAGAAGCATATACCCTTAAAACTTTCCTTGCCCCAAACAGATGTTTTTCATTATTGTAGGAGAAATATTAGCAGACTTAGCTTTAGACAAATTATCATTGATTTTTTAGGTTGTAAGTAGCAGTGCTAGAATTGTTTTGGCCTTTTTATTCAGCAGGGTTGAAAAGTGAATGTGACATATACTGGTTAATGTTCAGTTTGTATAAAGCAAGCTTGTACTTGGTTTGGGATTTTGTTTCTTTCAGACATAAAAGTGATTGTAAGAGTGATGTTTGTAAGAATATCTTAATGGCCGAGTCTCTGAAAGGTATTTCAGACTTTATTTTAAAAGGTAAAACAAAACTGTAGATTAACCCAAATAATTATTTTTTGGGCCAGTTGGGCTTTAAAGTGCTACAGCCAGAAACAGTGTTCAAACAGGCGTGGGACTTCAGCAAATCCCCCGAGGTACCTTAGCTCCCTTGATGGTTCCTTCAGGCTTCACCATTATCGGCCACCACTAGATGTCAGTGTCCGCTATGAGGCTGCCCTGGTGGTGTGTGATGTCATTCAGAAACTCCCTTGGCTGCTGCTGTCCTGCTGCAGAGGGGATGGGGTTTTATTTGGGGCTGTGAAGCTTATACCAAAATTGAAAAATAGGTGGTCCATCTTTTCACTGGCTGCCGCTCTAAGCTCTTCCTGTTCTGTGGGGTGGAGAGGGAAGGGAATGAGTTTTCAGCCGAATATAAGTAACACATAATGGCTTAGCTCAGTTATATAAAGTGGCTACTTTTGGTAGCCTCTTGTTAAGTGAAAGGAGATTATTGGTTTAGGTGCAAGCCAAGCTCCTAATCACCAGCCTGTACTTTGAATGTCACTTCCTTAGGAGAAATCAGCCTGTTTTACAGAAGTATGGTAGTACATCATTTCTCATGTAATCTTTTCAGCAGTCTGGGGAAGTGGTAAGTTGGTTTTTCATTGGTTTTTACAAAATCTCCGACAGATTCAAATAATTAGTACATAGCAAGCTTGTCTAGATTGCATTTGCAAAAATTCATATTCCTGAGCGCTAGGAGGCTCTATTTTTAAAAATGGCTACAATTAAAAAGTCATCCTAATGAAGAAAAAAGGAGCTTCATCCAAAGAGGGCCTTCTGAAGGAGTTTTCTGCCAATGTAAAATGCCTTTATGAAAAGGAGTCATGGACCAGTATAAATAATTCATAACAAAAAACAAAATGTGGGAAGAATTAATCCTGGGAATAAAGACAGTTTAATCATTACAAAGTAAAACTTGTCTTTTATTTGCTTTTACCATTAGAATTATACCTGAACTGTTATATTAGGAAGGCCAAGATTGATGAAAATTTCCTGCATCCTTTTTTTAAAGGTTCAAATTCAGTTCAAACCGGTGACGGACGCTCCAATTGCTCTTAGTCCTGTGCACTTTCTGTTCCCTGCTGTGCACTGGTGACATAGATAACTGAGGCAAAATCCTGACCTTCTGTGTCCTATATTTCCTAGCGGGAATCAGCACATACAGAAATTGGTAGCTCTCATAGCTGGGTATGGTGGTACACACAGCTATAATCCCAGTACCTGGGAGACTGAGGCAGGAGGATTACCATGAGTTCAAGTCCAGCCTAGGCTACATAGTTCAAGGGCAGCTCAAGAGCCTCTCTCAAAAAAAAAAAAAAAAAAAAAACAGTAATTCTAAAGGGCCATAAAGACAGTACAAATGTAGATGTTTCAGGCCAGAGGTATCTCCAGGGGAAAGAAGGCTGCACTGGCATAGAAATGGACATTTGTATAGCCAGTGTTAAGGTGTAGGTGAGGAGGAGGAAGGTTCCAGTATTCCTGAAGCTTAGGCAGCAGCTGAACAGCCAGGGATTAAATTATGAAGGCTGTACTATTGCTGGTTAGGGGATAGTGAAGGATTTTAGGTAGTAAAAGTTTTCATTCAGAAGGCTTTGTCAGCCATGTATAAACCATGTATTAATACATGTCAGCCATGTATTAAGGGTAAGGAGAGGCAGAGAACCCTTCACTTAACAAGAGGCTACCAAAAGTAGCCACTTGATATAACTGAGCTAAGCCGTTATATGTTACTTATATTCGGCTGAAAACTCATTCCCTTCTCCCTCCAAAGTTGGAATTATGTGGGTACCTGTTAATTATGGGGAGTTGGCCATACACACTACTTTTAACAAAGGGAGAAATTCCATAAATGCAAATCAGTTTTAAAATCAGTTTAGTTTGTGCTGCAAGCTCAACCTGATTGAGTGCTTATTTCCAGGGCTTTTGCTTCCTGTTGCCCAAGTAGTCAAACATGTATCTTTTTTTTTTGTATTTCATAAATAGTCTACAGGGGGGCTGGGGAGATGGCTCAGTGGCATAAGTGCTTTCCTGGCAAGTGCAAGGGCCTGAGTTCAATCCCTGGTTCTGAAAAAAAAAAAAAAAAAGAGAAAAAGATGGTCGATAAGGTCTCATTACATCAGATTCATAGTGATCCTCTTTACAGCCTCCCAAGTGCTGGGATTACAGGCATGTGTCATCTCTTAGGTCTTTTGTATCTATTTCATTTCCACAGCAAGTCTGCCCACATGGTCACAAAGACAACTGCCAGCAGCTCCAGGCCTACTAGTTTAGCAACACATTTCTTAAGTTCTGGAGTCCCTACTATCGACTCTCATTGTATTGGCTCAAATCACATGAACATCCCTAAACCAGTTCCCTGCTCTTATGTTCTCTCAGAGCTGGGGATGGGTCTGCCTTTCTCAACCATAATATGAATAACCAAAGGTGGTTCACTACAACACCGCTTTTTGACAGTTCTGTGTCAAAAAATGAGTGAATAACATTTAAAAGTTAAATTACCATACTAATAACTTGGACTCACGCTGGAAATGTACTAACAGTAATGCAAAAATGAGAGCTGGTGCAGAGGAGTCACAGTACTGGAATGAATGTATACATTTTTAATCACTAAATAGCAAGTGCAGGTTCAGCACTGCGAGGCATCGAAGCACAGCCAAGTCCAACGGTTAAAGCTGAGAAGTGCCACGGAGTAGTGCTAGGCCCCAAGCAAATACAGCTATAGAAAGGGCTTGGCTGCTGAAGCCTTGACTCTGTGACTATTCCAGAGAAGGGCCGATGTGCTGACATCATTCTTCACAGCTTCAGGTTGCACTGCAGTTGCAGGAGTCTCCAGTTTGCAGCCCAAATCTAGTTTTCATCTAAGTGGTGTCTGGCAGAACCTTGAATTTAGTCAAATCCGAAACAACTTCATTAGCTTCCTCCCCCATCTATCCCTTTCCTGGTCCAAGGCTAAACTTTGGAAAGTTTAGCCTCCAACCTTCCTCATCCCCCACATTCAGTCCCTCTATTCCAGTCACCTAGAGTCACAGACACCTGCCCCATCCCTTCTGCAGCTAGGTTAGTTCAGGTCCCTCATTTCTCACCTGCGCGTTCCATTAGCCTAGGGGCTGTGTCCGCCTCCTTTTGGGCCCTTGCCGCCTAGCTACGGAAGTCAGCCTCAAGCTTTCTGCAACGCAACTCCGAAAGCCACTTCTCTGCTTAAATCTCGAGTTCCCGAGCCGGACGCCAGAGGGGTCGTGAGCAAGGAGGGTGTCAGGGAGGGGCGCTGGGGCCCTCAGGTGAGACTGCGCGCCCAGAGCCCGTGAGGGCGGAGGACCGCTCGGGAACCAGACTTGGTAAGCTGGAGGAGCAGGTGAGAGCGGAGGGCTGCTTGTGTGCCCGGGGCGGGGCGACGGCGGGGGGCGGGGCGACGGCGGGCGGGTCGGCGGCCTCCGGGCAGCAGGGGGCGGGCTCACCCGCGGGCAGCTCTGTCCTTCGCCCGCGCCTTTACCTCAGGCTGTGGGCCGCTTCGGCCGGGCATGGCGGCGTGGAGCCCGGCCGCGGGGGTGCCCCTGTTCAAACGGAGCCGCGGGGTGAGCGCACGGGTGGGGCCGGCAGCTGGCCGGGACTCCGCTGCCTTCCTTTCACTCTTCTCGGGTGGCGGGCCTGGCGCTCTGGGCGGGGACGGTAGCGGGGTGCAGATCAGGCGCACAGTGGGCACAGGAAAGAGAATGCTGGGTTTTGGAGCAGGAAGACGTAGGACTCGCAGCCCAGGGTCCAGGAGTGGGTGCGGGGCGCTGCAGAACTCCGGGCCCTGAACCTCTGACCTTAAGCCTCCAGAGCCCGCAGCCCGAGCAGAAGCCTGGCTGAGTGCGCTGCCACATACTACCCACGTCCTCCCCCTCTGCCTCGTCCTTTGCTTCACACCACCCGCTTTCCTTTCCCCGCTCGCTTTCCTGCTGGCCTTGAACCTGCCCTTCCCCATGCTGAGGCGTCCACCGTGACCGGTCACCTGGACACCCGTCGGCCTGTCACAGGCTGCCTGGGACCATAGGCTTCTGCGGATCCTAAGAGCCCTCGTGTT
>PVKA01003598.1:0-5000 GCA_004027165.1 Ctenomys sociabilis
AATCTAGAGTTTCTTCCATTTTTCATGCCACTCTACTAGCGCTTTGACTGTACTAGCTCATCGAGCTTCTATAAGGCAAGGTTTTTCTCCACTTTAGAGATGAGTAAACTGAGCTTGGAAAGGGTAGTGGGCTTGCTCAAAGTTGGACAGTGGCAGAACCAGAGCGTGACTTAAGGTCATCGGTCTCCAGACTCCACACTTGTCACCACTGCATTTTAATTGCTAGAGGAGATAGTGAGAGAAGCAGTGGTTGTTGGTGATCAATGAATCATGCTGAAGAAAAGAGATCCTGCAAATATTCTAAAGAGAGAGAGTTTAACTGCTAGTATGGATAGACAATTTGGATTGGCATAAGAAAATATCCCTATTTTACCACCATGTGGTTAAACAACCATTTTACTGGAAAGTGTAGTTGGGAAAAATGCAAAAGTAGTAAAATTATCTCATGATATTTCTGGTGGGTTTGTCCACCAATGTTGCTTTCAAGCCCAGTCTATGTAAGATTGTGCTGGTGGAGCTGAATCCATCTCCATCCAGTCTGTCTGCTGTTACAGGCACTGGAATACGGCTGTGCTTCATCTCCTTTCTCAGTAAACAGGGATGCAAACATTGAGCATTGTTAGTTATTTGCCAAACTCCCCTTAAAGATGGAGATAGAACCAGTCACTGGCTTCTTGCTCTCCCCTTGAGCCTACTACCAAAGTCTTCGTTAATGTTTGCAGTATGCCTGCTTTCTTTTGCAGAAAGAAAATATGAGACTTGTAATGTGTAGCAGCTTGGAGCTGGCACTCAGGTGGCTCTGTGCAGTTGGGATATGCTTGGTCGTGAGTGGACCTGTCTTCTGGTATCTTTTGGGTTTATGCTTCCTAGTAATTTCTAGGAAGAGAAATAGCACCGATCTTTTTTCCTTTCCAGATTTTTATCTTTTACCTCTTCTCCCAATGTTTTCTTTGAGATTTTTTTGCTTTTCCTGATCAATTCTCCTGTATTCTTCTTTTATGATATCAAGAAATGGAATAATGAAGACAATCAATGGCATTGAATAAAAATAATTATTCTTCTCAGGAAAATGCTAAGAATGAGAATGAGGCTTTAATAGCTTGTTCCAGTGTCAGAGTTGTGACCAATTAGTTGTCACACTGAGTTCATCCATATCATAAAGCACCTGGCAAAATAAATAGAATACATTCTGTATTATTGGCTACTAAAGAGATAAATAAAGTTGTGTGTAGGTAATCATACAACTATTAATTTTCATTCCCTGTTTTCTGATTTTATGTCATTGAAGATCCTGTAGAAATTATTTCAATTATAAGTGGAGAACAGAATGCTGTGGAAAACGATTACATTGAGTTTATCAGAGTTGCGTTACACAAGAATATATTTAACAGCTTGCACTGGAGATTTATAATTGTAGCGCTGCTCTAACAGTCACACCGCCTTCCCAGAGCATCAGGGAACCTCATGGCTGCTAACTCATCAGAATGGCAACAGGTCTTGCAGAGCGTTTGACTGTGTATCTCACCACCAAGTAGCTTCTTTTGTCTTAGGAAGAGCAGGGTATGCATCAGTTGTGTCACCAGGGGATGCTCCATAAGAAGGGAAGAGAATGGAAAGGGAAGGGAACAGGAAGGGAAAAGAAATGCCTGTCTTTGAAGCACATTTCATTATGTGTCCAATGGTGGGAGCACGCTTTCAAATCACAAGTGCCATTAGGACCCATAAACCAGTCATGAAGTTTCATTTTGCTCTTTCACATAGTATGGGCAGTTGTGGAGTTCCTGGAGACCAAATGAAAACACAAAGTTTTGATGTAGGTGCAGTTCTTGAGGGAAAGTGAAGACATCCAGTTGAAACTAGCTTGGTGAGTTAATGACTTATGTAACAGAAAGCACAGATAATATAAAAACAAATGGGTGAGGTTGTGTTCCAGTGAAACTTTATTGGCAAAAGCAGCTGTTAGGCCAGATTTGGCCCACAGTTCGTGGTGGATAGCTGCTGATCTAACAACATGTTTTGACAGGGCAGTCACTTTGGACCCTGATCCTTATCCACTGTAAAATTTAAGTAGTCCTACCACCCTTGCAATGGGCTGGCAGCTCTGGTAATGAGCCAGTGAGGAAAAAGAGAGTAAGCTTTATCTCACCTTTTACTTCCAAACAATTGGTAGACAATGCCTGTGTACTCGTGTGTGCAAGCTTTCAGCGGCTGTCAGACTAAGCAGAAAAGCGTGTCATAACCAATTAGTGTATCATAATCAGTTAAGACAGGCAAAGGGGATGTAGGAGCATATTGCATTTTTATCAGTTCTGCTTTAGAAAGTAGGACTGGCACAACCTCTTCTTCCTTCCAACCTAGATTTCGCTAATGTTTATCAAGCTCAGTTCTTTCCAAGTGCCTAATAAAGGTCCAACGTTAACTAAGGTGAGATTCAAGGCAGTTACTTATTTTGTCAGATTTTAAAATAAGTTTAATACAGAAGTAAGAGAATAATTTCAAACATCTTATCAGGTAGAATTAATCAGAGCTATTTCATCGCATGAAGTACAGTTATGTATGCTTTCCTTTACTTTTGTCTTTTTGAGACAAGGTCTCACTATGCAGTTCAGGCTGGCCTTAAGCTCACTTTGTAGCTCAGGCTGGTCTCAAACTCCCAACAATCCTCTTGCCTCAGCCTCCTAAGTGCTGGGATTACAGGCATGCACCACCACGCCCGGCTTATGCATGCTTTCCTGATGGGACATGTAGGGAGCCAGGGAGATGGCTCAGTGGAATAAGCACTTCTCTGGTAAGCACAAGGACCTGAGTTTGATCTCCAGTTCCACCAAAAAAAAAAAAATAAATAAATAAAAAATAAAAAAACCAGCCAGGAGGGTGGCCTACACCTGGGATCTCAGCACTCAGGAGACTGAGGGAGGAGAATTTCTGGGGGCACTGGGGAGATGGCTCAGTAGAAAATGCACTTGCCTGGCAAAAGCAAAGATCTGAGTTCAATCCCCAGTTCCACCAAAAAAAAAAAAAAAAAAAAAAAAAAGACACACCTAATGGGGCATGTTCTGAGGAATATATCATTGGGAGACGTTGTCTTTGTGCCAGAATCATAGTGCATGCTTACACTAAGTAAGACAACTATGGCTTTATTGGGGAATATAACTTTGGGGTGTGAGGTTTGTCATCAGCATGTGGTTATGTCGTATTCAACTATGGTTTCTAATGAGATGTTTGCCAATTTTTGCATATGGAGTGGGCTGGCAGTATTTGCATTTTAAAAAGTCTTTCTGTAGCTCTGAATGGCTTGGCATCTATGTTTGCCTGAGCGCATGCTCCCTTTACCCGTTCTAGTTAGTCTAATTTTGCTCCCTTCCTGAGGAAGGCCAGTGCCATTAGGAAGCCGCCGGAGGAGGGCGGGCTCCAAGTAGGCTGTGCTAGAGTCTCGCATGCAGATGGGTAGAAGACAGCAGTCCTTGTTGGAGCTGCCCTCCCAGGAGGGCTGCGCGCAGCCACGAGGGTCGCACGCGCGTTGTTCCAGGCCCGGAAGGAGGAAATTTTATCCATTAGTCCCTCCGCATGTATATTTAATTGTCCAGCCCAAAGAGGAAAAGTGTGCCATTTCTTTTCAGAATGTTTGTGAATCGCTCAAAATCGCCCAGATTTGTTGCGACTGTCACCGCAGTGTGTGCGTGAGCAGGAGGTGCTGGAGAAACGCACCCGCGGCCCCCTTCGGTGGGATTTGGAGTATCCGTGCTCCCCCAGTGAGCACTCGATTAGTGTTAACACATGTTCATTCATTACCTTTCTCTGAAAAAGGAAATAAAATATAAGAGCACATTAAAATATTCAAAAATGTTTGCTTATTGGGGAGACTAGACAGCTTTGACCTGTCAAGAGTACAAAGTACGAACAAAGAGAAAAGGAAGACAAAAGTGGCTTATTCTAGGGTGGCCTCAGGGGATTTTGTGAGTTATCTGAAATTTATGCAATATTTTGCATGCGAGCGTGTGTGTGTGCACATGGAATATCTATTTGGGGGTTAAATATTAGCTTTTCAATCAATGTTAAGTAAGTTGAGTTTTTATCAGCCTGAATAAGTTCTGGAATTGCTAGGTCCGGCTTGAGGATGGAGACACTGTGGAGCAAAGGGAAAATAAATATTAACTAAGAAACATATTTTGTAATTTGTAAGTCTGCCCAGGCACAGACCTGTTCATGGCTGCATGATTCTAGGATCCAGAATTAAAGAGGAACAATGGCACCCAAAGCAGGCTTTTCTTGGAAACCGGTGACTTATGACTGCTTTCCCCTCTTTCTGTTGTTAAGAGAACAGCTGGCACACCCTGCAGAGGCCCTGACAGTGAAAGATAGCCCAAGGACAAGGCACCAGCTGAAAGCCAGCTTGGCTGCAAATTAGAGGATAATGGCAGAGCTGCTTCTGCTGTGAAGCGATTTGCATCAAAGCCTGCGGACAATGAGAGTTCTGTGAGGGGGAATTTGTAAGAGAAGAAAGCCAGAAGTACTCACATCTAAATAATTTAGAAGGTTGCCAAAGTAAGAGGAGCACAAATGGGAGACTTAGCTGTTTTGAGTTTATAGTATATAGGATGGATAACCATTTGACACCCACGGAAAATTTATGTTCAGCCTCTAGTAGAGTTGTATCAAATTCACCTTCGTGTAATTGCTAGTTGCCCCTCCTTCTGTATTCCCGCAGTGCTTTGCGCATATCTACATCATAGAACAACTAAGCACAGTGCTTAGACATTCATTTCCTCAAGTCATGTGTGATGTTAGCTGTGTCCTTCCAAAGACCAGGTTGCTGTGGTTTTCATACCAACCCTCCAACATTCTATGAACCCATGTACATGCAATCAAATCGTTTTTTGTTTTTTGTTTTTATTTTTTTCAGACTGGCCGAATCATATGGAAGAATCCTGTCAACATGAAGCATCAGTGAAGAGAGCCAATACAAGTTAAATGAAATTTTGTGATGCGTGATGATGGAG
>PVKA01003598.1:10000-108016 GCA_004027165.1 Ctenomys sociabilis
GCCCTGCACTTATCCTTTGGTGTCAATGGGGCCCCATGTTCTGATCATGAATGTCAGTTTTTCCTACTTTGTGGGAAGGGGGATTTTTTTATTTAATGAGATGAGCTCTGGGAGCAATTTCCCCAGCAATTTCAAGAAGAAATATTGATTTTCCTTTCATGCTATTTTTCAGATTCCTTTCCTCTTTTCCATTCTTACTGTCAGCTCTGAAGGTCAAACCTCATTACTTAACTTACTAGGGCAGTAGTTCCCGATCTTGGCAGTGTAATAAAATCTCTCTGGGAGCTTCAGGAAACACTAGGATGGAATCTCAGAGACTCTGATGTAATTGGTCTGGGATGTCCTCTGGGGCATCAACATATTGAAAGTGCCACTCGTGATTGTAAAATATGCCAAGGACTATTGCTTCTCCTACCCTGTCCCTCCTGTGAGCCACCCACCAAGAGGGGACCTGAAGAGCAAGGCTGTCACTGACTCCTTGGTTTTACTGAAAGTATTTCTTACCTCAAGCGTATTCTCTATTCTTACCATACTTCGTTTATCTCACATATTGGAACTTGGAATGCAATAGATAAGTGTAACGAAATACTAGTGCTATATAAACGTTTACCTAGTTGAGTTTTTTTTTTAAATGAAAATTTGTTATTATAATCTTTTATTTATTTGGTATAGAGTCTCACTGTGCAGCTCACGCTCATAGTGATTGACCCTTCTGTCTCAGCCTCCCCAGTGCTGGAATTACAGGTATGTGCCACGACAGCCTGTTTCCACACCAAGAGATACCGGGGATCTAAGCTGGGTCCTTGATTTTGCCAAGCAGGCTCTTCCTGAGCTATCTCTCCAGCCCCTAAACGTGCTTTAATCATTTTACTCACTCAAAAATTTAAAAACATTCACTACTGCTAGGTTCCAAAACAATCTGATTTAGCTTTTAGTAGTCTTTAAACATCTTTAAAAGGCAGAATCCTGTATTTTCCATGCTGGCCTTGAATTCCAGGGCTCCAGAAATTCACTTGTCTCAGTGTCCCAAGTAGTATGTGGCAGTAATAGTCAATAACAGGTTGTTCAGTTGTTCAGGGTGCAATTCTGGACTGGTTTATTTGATCTTAAAGAGACTAGAGTGATATCTTGTACAGTTAAGGCATTTAAAATATTTTTTCAAAGGTACTAAATTATTCAGTGCCTGAAAATTTCCTAAATACCCAAATTACAAATATTTGATAACTTGTAATCTTCAAGTCATTTCTTATAGATATTTAAAGGAGCATGTGAGCCAAACGGATGTGACTGTTTTTGAAAGGATGGAAAACACAATTTATGACAAGTTTGGTATCTCATGTTAAAAATCTTGAGTCCCATGCTTAATGATAGAAATTCACTTCAGTGAAAGGCAAAACTGTCAGTCATGGTAATTTATTGCATGCTTAGTCACATAGATATTAAAAATAGTTAAATATCAGGAAGCTGTTGAAGTTCTTTAGCTAAATATGTATGTACAAAGAAATGGAAGAAATGAATTAGGCATTTGGGGAACAAACTGTCTCAAAATAGATTCCATTTAATAATATATACTTTACAGGTCTTTGGAGATAAGACTATGGATATGACTGTTAGATTTAAGCAATAAATATTTTAACACTAGCACATTTTAAGCTCATATGCATTTTTATCTCAGATGCCATAAAACTAAATTGACCTTTTATTTTTCAAGACAGGAAAAAGAATAAATGATCAAGTCATTAAGGTTAAGTGTGGCTATGCCAGCAGATATGAGGTTTTCCCCGTCCTCCATTTGAAGTGTTTGAAGTGACTGCTTTTGAAATTAATAATTAATCTTTTCAAGGTGTTCTTTTTGCAGGTGGTGAAGAAAGTCAATGTTAAGGGGGAAAATGATAAGGTTAGAGGAGAGTCCCAGCTGACTAAGGCAAGGGAACGAAACCCTTTGCAGATCTGACTGGTTTCTACTTTTGCCCCTTTGCTGTAAAAGGTCTTTGTCTTCACTCATGTCCCAGAAAACCTTATCAAGGACTTTGAGATGATGTTTATATGAATGAAGTAGAATAGTGAAGGTTTGATGTAAGAACTAGAGGGGGAGAGGGAAAGAGATGAACATCTTTATTTATTTTCTATGTATTTGGTTTTTACAGGGTGTAACTATGTGGCTCGGACCTGTGGGGGTGCTCCTGTTTTCAGTCTCCCCAGTGCTGGGATTAGAGGCATGTGCCGCCATGCCTGGGCTCTGGCTGGCTCAGCCCACCTTGGGGGTGGGGCTGGCATGGCATGTGGTGCCAGGGATTGAACTAAGATCACTGAGCTTGCCTAAGCAGGCATTTTAGTCCGCTGAGCTTTCTCGCCAGCAGTGAGAGGAATGTCTTTAGAACAAAGTCAAAGATTATCTTCTGGAAGTCCCATATGGCAAATTGAGTATGTATGTTATGATTATTTGAAAATTTCCACTTGTTCTTGATTTTCAAGAACACTGTAACTCAATACATTTGGTACCTTTTTAATTTTAGGGACGCTGTGACTCTCCATAGTTGTCAAAGCATGGCTGTGTCAAAATTTTGTTTGATCAAAGTGTATGATGGCATTGCACTCTAATTAATGGAAGATCCAGCATTTGTACCCTGAATAAGATATTTCCCTAGCAGACCCTCTCTGTGCCACAACTTTGCTCTGCGGTTGACATGTGGTACTAATATAATCTTCAGAACCACCCTGTCAGGGGGACACTATTTTTATTTCCATTTTATGGATGAAGTAATTATAATCCAGAAAGGATGAATATTAGCATGCTAATGGCCATGGGAGGGGTGAAAACTGAGCTCAAGCTTCTTGACCCAGACCCAGGCTCATGCCCTCATGGGGAAAGATGCAGTTGTCACAGTAGCATATTCTCCTTGCATTCTCTGCACTTTGCTTCTGTTATGTAATTTTAAGTAATATTTCCTTTTGAGGATAATAAGAGATAACAGTGCTATCCTGGCAAAGGAGGAAAGGAATCAAGCCAGAACTGTGGCAAATAGACATTAAGATTTTCAACTGACTGTAACACCTGGGCAAAAGCCTCAAAGTGTTTTGGACCTGGGCCTGCATTGATCGACTGGGCGAGTGCAGAGCTCATGGCATAGGGGAAGGTACTGTGTGTTCAGGTGCGGTTCTATGAAAAGTGGCAAAGGGGAAGTAGAAGACAGGACAGTACAGGCCATGGTGCCGCTGCAGGGGACAACTTCACCCAGACACTAAATTCCTCCATGACTTTCTAACTCTTTCAGAAGCAGGATAGTCTGAGGATATTCTGCAGAAGCCAGCTGTCCTCATGCCTCAGTTTGTATCCTTATTCCACAACTCCTGATTTTATACTCAGTCTAGGGGTTCAATTTCTCTCAATCACACTTTTCCTATTAAGAAGACAAAGTTAATTATATGCCTAAAATAGATGTAAGAACTACATAAGCTGATACATAAGAAGTACTTAGTATGATCCCCAGCACAATGAGTGCTTAGTAAGTAAATAAACTTATTTTTATAGTTTTCCTCTCTTTTACATTTGATGGATCATAATTTTGTATTTTATAAATATTTATACAAATATAAACAAAATAGATCTTCCAGTTCGGGGGCATTTAAAGGACAGGTACAAGCCAAACATCATGACTCAGAAATACAAATATTTTGTGTTAGTATAATGTAGTTATATAATCAGTAGATGATTCATAAATATTGCAGCAATTTCTGATCAATTTATAAAAATATAGCTTTAAAGATATATACTAATAAGATAAAGTACATTAATTACATATCCTTACATATTTCGTTATATATTGGTTAATAAGATGCATTGTTTAGTGGAGAGATATTGGTCAAAGAATATACATTTTCAGTTATGTTATAGGAACCTAGCAAATACCACAGTGACTATAGTTAATAATAATGTGTTGGGTACATGAAGTTTAATAAGAGAATGAATCTTAATATTCTCAGCACTTATATCCAAAGTTAACTCTGTGAAGTGATGGATGTGTTCATTAGCTAGATATCATTACATATGTCTGTCAAGATATCACTGTGCACATGTTATATCAATCCAAATTCTATTATATCTCACATAAATATATATCTTTACTATGTCATATATATTATAATTCTCATAAAGCTAGGAAGAAAAGCCTCCCTGCCTTTTCTTGCCCTCAGCTCCCCAGGCCAGTTTTGGTAGTCCGGCAGAGACCCAGGAGAAGTGTGTGGTGGCCTGCTGTACCCCTGTGCACTGCACAGAGCAGGTGCGGTTGGAGTTTGTCTAAGAGACAGGCAAATATTTATTTTTTTCCAAAAGCATTAAGCAACCACGGTAAAAGGGAAGCTTAAGAGAAAGAAGTGTTTTAAAGTTTCTATAACTATAGAGCAAGACATTTTATAAGGACTAGATCATAATTCCTAAGACAACATCTTCACACTCAAATTTCTTCGAATTGTACATTTTTCAATAAAGTATCTGTTGGCCTATCCCCAAATGTCCCATGCTTCATACAAAGATATGACAAACTAAATTTAGATATTTAAATAAACAATATTTAAATATATAGTGTAATGTGCACCTCTGTCTCCCATGTCCCTTCCTTTGGACCTCTTCTGATTCTAACTGCACATGGAGGTCTCAGTTTTGTGCAATCTTAAGCCCAATGTTGAGAGTGTCCTGCAACAGGCTTCCTGGTGCGTTTCCCATTTTCTATGAGAGATCCTTTTTACCTTGGCCCATAAGCAAACACAATTCATAAGTGTGCTGGATGGCCCAAGGGACTTGGTAGGTTAGGTGTCCATCCTTGTCTCATAATTGTCTTCTCCACCATTCTCAGAGCTCTGTATAAGTCAAGCCACCATTGTCCTTAATGCATTTTTGTATTGATTGAGTCTCTTTCAATCCTTTAATCTTCATGTGCTTTCACTCCTGTGTTTGGAATCATCTATTTGTGGATAGACTACATTCAAGTCCTTGTCAAGTCCTTATCGTAGGCTCCATGGAGAGGATCCAAATGAATGCATATAGTTTTGACACTGAAGTAAGTTATAATCTTAAGTCTATTCAATAAAATAAGTAAAGAGAAATAGATGAGTTAGGAAATCTGAGTGTTTAACTCAGTAATTGAGACTATGGGCTTGGAGAGCACCAATAGGCTACTCAGGTCAATTAGCATAACAGACATGTGCAGGATATCAAACCTCTTTTCTTAGATGTCTCAGTGCACAGTGTTATACCTTCTAGAAAGAACACTTTAAAAGCAGTCATTGTTCTAAGAAGTATCCACCAGCCATATTTTGTACAAAATAGAAATATCATTCTTTAAATACATGAGAAGAAACTTAAAACTTATCTTTCATATCAGTAAACAATTTTAAGTCATAACTGAAGCTGTGATAAAAGGATTTAAGGATATGCAGAGCACTTTCACTTAGTTTAAATCAATGAGACCCACATAATGGACTCATTCTTCCTGGCTGGTTTATGGTACTTGCTTGTGTTAGAATGCCAATGAAAGCCTGTGACAGTAATATAAAAGGTATCATATTGATTGTGACATAAGCTTCGAGGGCTGATTATAAGGGAAGTACACAGTGCAAAGTATCACTCTTATCACTTTATGTTCATTATAAAAAGACCATAGCGACTATCACTAGCAGTGGTGTTTACATCATGCGCATGAAACTGACAATTATATAACCCCAAGCTGTGCATACGACAGAAGTTAAACGCAGAACAAATACACCTGTTCTGAATTAAGAGAGCAGTAGGATGCTAGGACCATTTCTGAAGAATGTCTTTATTATTCTTATATGAACATGATTCTAAGTTAACACTGACGAAGTAAAGATTTTTTTATTGTATTTTCAGCAGAAAAAAAAACAATAAAAACAATGGCACAACATTTGGAAACAAGATAGTAGAACAATAATGGTTAACACATTGCATATGGTTATCTTAAACGCAGGTGCTCAGATTGTAAGATAAAGGCATTAAAAATTGATCCAAAAATATAAGCACAAACTTTTCTTCACAGTGAACTTATAGAAATGAATAGTATAATTATCTTAACTAATATGCATATATATATATATTATATATAATTTTTCCTTCTCCTTTTACTCCTTAATCCTTTCCGCCATGCTAGTTTTTCTTTCTTTTTGAACAGTTTCTTCCAATTTCACCATATCTATTGTACATTTTGAATCTTATGTACTCTTTCAGCTTCTTACACCAGGAAGGTGATGTAGTATTTACACTTGTGAATCTGATTTATTGCACTTACGATTTTAGTCTCAAGTAGCATCCATTACCTGTAAAAACCTTCCGTTTATCCTTTTGTAATCTATTCTTTGGTTGATGAGCATTTGGATTGTTTCCAAGATGTAGCTATTACAAAACTGTGCTGCTGGAAACATGGGTGCCCATGTAAGGCTATGATATGATATTTTTTAATTGTTCTGGGAAAATACCCAGAAAAGGAATAGCTGGGTTGAATGTGAGCTCTATTTCTAGTTTTTTTGTTTTTTTTTTTTTAGTAAACTCCACACTGATTTCCACAGAGGTTTGCACCAGTCTACACTCCCACCAACAGTGGTGAAGGGTTCCTTTTCCTCCACAGCCCCAACACATTTGTTACTGGTTTATTTCTGGATTACAGTCATTCTTTCTGGGGTGAGATGGACTCTGAGTGTTATTTTAATTTGTATTTCTTGAATGACCAAGGCTATTAAATGCTTTTTTCATATTGTCTCAGATGATCGTTTGGATTGGACCTTTGAAATTTGAGGTTCTGATTCTTTATAAGTTCTAGGTAGAAGTCTTTTGTCTAAAGAACAAATGGTTATTTTTTCCCACTCTGTGGGTTGTTTTTTTCACTCTAGAGGTGATTCCTTTTGCTTTGCAAGTCTTTTTAGTAAGATGAGTTCCTAGTTGTTGATTATATGAAGAATTTCCCATGTGGCTTGAATTTTGCTCATGAACTCTCTATCTACACCTATGTCTTCAATATTTCTACCTACTTTTTTAAAATAGGAACAACCAACATAAAGAAAATGGATATCATCCCCAAATTATTGTACATATCTTAATGTAATCTGGATCAAAATATGATTAACATACCTCACAAAGCTAGAGAAAACCTTCCTAAAATTAATTTGGAGAAAGAAGAGAGCTAGAATAGCAAAAGCAAGCCTGGGCAACAGCAACAAGGCAGGAGGCACCGCAACTGTGGGCCTGAAGTCATACTGCAGAGCTGCTGAGGTGCAGTCAGCATGACTTTCCTGAGAAAAACAATGACCTGAGAATCAGTGGAACAGATTAGAAGATGCAGACACAGCCACAAGCATACTTGGCCACTTTGTCCTTGCCAAAGGGTCCAAAAAAGGTTTACTGGAAGAAAGATAGCCTCTTTAATAAATAGTACTGAAACACTGGTTGTCTACATGCCGAAGACTAAAACTAGACTCATGTATATCATTATGTATTAAAATGATGTCAATTATGAATCGAAGATCTAAATATTAAAGCAAAGATTTTTATTTTATCTGTTTCCTAGCTTTGTATCTGTCAGCTATAGACATATGTCAGTCCTGGGATGTGTCGTGCATTTTAGAATGACATGAAGAGGTCCCTACTAATGAACAAAGTATCCCCCTAAGTATGATAACCAGTCCTTTTGAAATTCCAGGATTATAGGCATATAAGCAGAATAAAACTAAAGTGATTCCAAATAACTTCGTGCCATGGAATTTCTACTGGACTCACAAAAATGTACTGAAATCACTTGAGGTAAATTTTCAGACAAGATCTTCCCTGAAATTTATGGAAATTCTGGCCCATGTCATGAAATTGTCACTCCTACTAACAGTTGCTGGAGAACTATATTAATTCTCCATATTTGGTAGCTGTTTGAGAATATGCCTGAGTGCTGTTTATGAAATGTGAATGTTTAAAGTAGTGAAGTTGATAGAAAATTGCTTTGTGACAAGCAATTTGAGAACAGTTAAATGTTACAATTCTATTCATTTCAGAAGTCCATGTTGCAAATAAATGGCATTCTGTGAAGCATGGTCATAAGTGGTGGGTTGATTTGTCTTGTAGGATATAACATACATTGCTTATTAACATTTCTGATCCTCAAATATAAATTCTGGGAGCATGAAGGTATAGCATGCCTTTGTCTCATTAAAGTTAAATAAATATATCACATGTTCTGACCAAGAAAATGAGAATGACATACCTGATCCCACCTCTGAGCTAAAACACAGAGAAGCATGCACATAATTCTCTTCTGTCTCTTTCCCGTCCTTACAAAATCTGATACTCTGGTGAGACTGCAGCTCCTTAAGAAGCCAGAGACTTTGTCTACTGGGTCTCTGGGTAAGTAGCGTATATTGTATTTCACTATCAATTTGCATGGGAAATGAGAAATTGACTGAAGCTGTGTGATGACATTGAAAGACTAGTGCTTTCATGGGGCTGGGGAGATGGCTCAGTGGAATAAGCTCTTTCCTGGCAAGCACAAGGGCCTGAGTTCAATCCCCATTTCCAGAAAAAAAGGGGGGGGGGGAGAAAGAAAGGGGGGGAGAAAAAGAAAGAAAGACCAGTGTTTTTGTTATTGTACATAAGCTAGCCTTTGCTGACTCATGTATAGATTTATTTTGAAAGGTATCACTTATGTGAATAAACCACCTGGGATGGACAGAATTTTGTTATAAATAAAACATCATTGTATTATTTGTCCAACTATAACTCTGAATCTTCCATCTTGTATGAAATCTTTATACTGATAAGAAGATAATATTCTAGGAAAGAATAAAATTTAGATGCACGACCACTTTAATGAAGGAACCATAATAGATGCTCAGAAGATCTTTTTTTGGATTGAGTTAGATGACGCAAGCAGAGAGAGAAAAGCTATAAGGAGGAGTGGAAAGCAATGCTGTGAGGGCATTATATTAAGGCTCTACAAGGTCAAAGTGTAAGTTGAAGCCAAAGAAACAAACAAAAAATACAAACACACTGATTCTGCTAGCCTAAAGTCTGAGGAAAAATATGAATGTTAATTGTAGGCTTGAAAGGAATTTTAAGAACTGAAGCCATATTTCTATAGCATCAAAATTTTGATTGAATTTTGTATTGGGTTTCTACTCCTAACTGAATACCCTATGAAGTTGATTGATTAATATTATGTGCATAGAATTATTTTTTCTCTTAAATACTTATGTGACATGCTTTCTTATGTCTTTTCTTACATGAGTTAGTAGTAACTGCAGTTAAAATAATTTTATGATGAGAAAATCTTACTTTTTCTTGCAGAACCAGGGATTGAACTCAAGCCCTTGTGCTTGCCAGGGAAGCACTTATTCTACTGAGCCATCTCCCCGGCCTCAAAAATCTTACTTTTAACAACTTTAATTAATTAATTAATTAATTTGGTACAGGGTCTCACTGCACAGCTCAGACTCATAGTGATCCTCCTGTCTCAGCCTCCCTAGTGCTGAGGTTACAGGCATGCATGACTATGCCCCATTTGGGGGCAGCACAGAATACCTGTTTGTGCTTGTGGTAGTGTGGCTTGAACCCTGGTCCTTGTGCTTTCCAAGCAGGTACTTAGACAGCTGAGCTACCTCCCCAGCCCCACAACCAGCTTTTATAAAACATATAATGATATAAAAGCTTTTAAAATGTTTGTAGTTTTCTCTTTTCACCTAAAATCTTTTAATGCTTGCATTTCCTGCAAGATTCCATAAGATAAGGAGAGATGAATCTTTAAAGTATTTTGTACAGGCTCTCACTACACAGCTCGGACTCATAGTGATCCTTCTGCTTCCAGCCTCCCCAGCGCTGGGATTAGTGGTCTGCACCACCACGCCTGTTCTGGGTGGCATGGTTGCGACACCTGGGGGCGGGGCCAGTGTGCATGTGGTGCTGGGTATTGAATCCTGGTGCCTGCACTTCCCTAAGCAGGTGCTTTTTCAGCTGATCTATCTCTCTGGCCCAGGAGAGATGAATCTTTACCAAAGAATATTTATCCCTAGCATAAGGCTTAGCATATAGTTAATGCTGAATGTCTTTGGCATGATTTCTGAATCATATATCAACCTTCTAAGTTCCTAGGACAGGTGCTGCTTGTCCCTCTGACCTTAATTCCACTGGACCTCATCCTCTACCTTCTGGCTAAGCACATCTGCAGGTGTGTTCCATCCCATGTTTGTCAACTTGTTTTCATTTTCTTCAATACAAAGCATCTATTTGATTGAATCTAATAACTAATTTTCATGTCTAAAGGCTTTATATACGGTGTCCCACTTTTTTCTTTCTTTTAAAGATTTATTTATTTATTTATTTGGTATAGGGTCTCACTACGCAGCTTGGACTCACAATGACATTCCTGTCTCAGCCTTCCCAGGACTGGGATTGTAGGCATGCACCACCATGCATAATTTCAGTGGCTGGCTCAGTGCCTGGGGCCAGCATGTCCTGCAGTACCAGGGTTTGAACCCGGGTCCTTGCACTTGCCAGGCAGATATTAGATCTCTGAGCTATTTACCTGGCCTTGGTGTTCCATTCTGTAAAATTAAACAGCAAATAGAACAATGCAGTAGGTCACGCAATTACTATTAGTGATGCTTACCGATAGATGAAGAAGGCTTAGAGGTTCTTAGGAAGATAAGCCACCTTGCCTCTCAGTCTCTCAACCACCTGGCTGCTAATGCCCATCTCAATGTAGAGACATCGCTCTTAGCCATTTCATGATGTGACTGATTCTACGCTCATCCTTCATACCTGAGTTTAAACATCACTCCCTCCATAAACTTTCTTTTATTACATTGGTTTTCATCAACCTCTCCTTTGTTCCAAATGCCCGTTAAATTTAAAGTCAGCTCTACGCTGCTTGTTTCAATTACCTGCTATGTAGTTTGTGTGTGTTTTGTCTGTACCATTAAATTCAAAGGCTTGAAGAGGAAGTGAGCATTATTTATTTTGTAGCATCTCATTATAATAGCAGAGACACTCAAGGAAAAAGCTCCCTGTTAATCAATTGAAATTTATTAGTTATCATTTAACTGGAATTCTTATTTAGATTTTTCTTCAAGGATGGGGTGTGAAAAACAAAGGTCTTGTTGTTCTCTTAACACCCTTTATTAAAAAGAAAGAAAGAAAAAAAAACTTAGTTCACTTCCTGCTGCTCAGAAACTTAAGCCCATATCTTTGGGTTAGGAATTGCAGAAATAGTTTGGCTAAAATAGGCTGCCTTTTGAAGATGAGGCTAAATCTGTTATTTCCAGTGATGAATGCTGTTTAAGAACAAAGGAAACATTTGACAGCTTGTGACTGGTGCAGTCAGAGGAACTAGAGATCGGGCTGTTTATTTTTACACGTTAGGAAGGGAGAAGCAAGCACCGGGCCCTGAGTTTGACACCTCCCACGAGCTCAGCAACTTTGCGTTGCATCCCATGAACAGAATGTCTCTCTTTATGCCCTGCAGAATACAGCAGAGACAAGAGAAGCTATGAGCCCAAACTGGATCCAAGCACCCAAATGACTCAGAGCTAATGAACAAGTGCCAAGCTTGTCCCTGCAAATTTTTTGTAAATTAAAAATAAACTCGAATGATTAGGAATTCATAGGGTGGAAAGTTAGTGACATGGAAACTGATATGAGTAGATGATACATGGTTCCCCAATAAATAAAGCCACTGAAAAATCAAGTATAGCTTCTGCAAGAGGAGAAACAAAATAAGCGGAGCCCCCATTAGGTTTCATGTTCTTTAAATGTGCTATAAAATATTCCGCAGTGCCAAATTAAATTCTGACTTCCACTTTAGGCCATCCCGGGACAAATAACTGCTATTACCTGAAAACTTTTATGGGCTTTGCAAAACCAATGCACTATTTAATCTCACATCCAATGCAAAAATAACCACCATAAGTGGTTATTTTCAGCCACTTGTTTTTAAATCCACTCTTCACTGATGTTTAAAATAATTCCAAGAATCAAATGACAGTTGGATCTTCAATATTCGATATTGAAGCATATTCATGTCTTCAATGAGAAACTGAAACTATGTTCTTTGATATAAGTTGAGTTAAAAAGAGAGACATACTAGGACTCTGATAGCATTTACATTAAAAGATACAACATAAAAATAAAAATGGATCTAGATCATTGAACAAACCAGACGCAGGCCCAGTTTAGACAATATTATCTTACTAAAAACACATCAAAATTCATAATGTGAGATAACATGACAGACTTTCTTATTAGCAATTTATAGCTTCCCATTAAGTTGCAAAAACTCTTAGGGAATTATTATATAATCTTCAAAGTCTATAATTTATATAACACAATACCTGTTATACCTATCACCGTTTTTCATTCACAAGGTATCACGATGGGGTTAGTTACTTGTCTTGAGGAATTTTTCTGAGATCTGCCTCTTTAGTTTTACCTTTATCTCAATCCTCTGCTTGGTCTCTGTCTCTGTCTCTGTCTCCTCTGTCTCTGTCTCCTCTCTCTCTCTCTCTCTCTCTCTCTCTCTCTCTCTCTCCCCTCTCATTTTGTTTCTCTCTCCCAGGGATCAAATCCAGATAATGTACACCCTAGGCTGCTTGTGCTTGGACAATTTATTCACATTCCATATAAATTTAGTTTTCATTTGCATCTACTCAAAGGCCAAAGGAACTTAGAAGTCATGTCTTACTCCTTTCATGGTCTGTGTGACTCTTTCTCTTTCTCATTTTCTTTTTCTTTGAGAATGTAAATGATACCTGCAATAGAGTGGAAGGAAGATGCAGTACCTCAGCTTCACATGGCAGTGGGGAAGGACTTGCACTCAGTTCTCAGAGCAGAGGCCACTCATTAGAGTAGTTCCTGTGGGGCAGGGGCAGCGAGCTCTGGCCTTTCCATCTAGCATGGTTCCTGGCCAGCAGCTGTCTGGGGGGTGGCCTCAGGGTGAACACTGTGATGGTTCTCAGATGTGCAACAGCTGGAAGCTGTTACTAAATCAACTCCTTAGAGGGAGCAGAGACTCATGCTGTGGCTTGCACAAACCCCATGTGTTCCATAGTTCCACTATTTGTGTATTTAGAGAGCCCCTTCTCTACAGTTCTTGTGGACCCTTCTCTCTTTGAGAGAAAGTTAGAAGAAGGAGGCCAGTGGGATAAGCAACAGTTCTGTCACTGAATTTGACTTCAAATTTGTAACCAGTGTACCTGTTCCACCATTACTCTAAATGTCCTTCAAAATTCATATCGTTTCCCTGGGCTAATGTGGCAGTGTGGCTGACATCTCCACACCAGAATCCTGGCAACCGAACTTTTATAGGCAAAAGTTGCCCCATTTGTCCACAAGAAAGTATCAAGTAATGGGCTAGAAAGATAGCTTGGTGGCATAAGCACCTGCCTAGCAGGTGCAAGTACCCGAGTTCAATCCCTGGAATCACATACCATGCCAACCCTGCAACTCTAGGCGCACCACGCTGGCCCTGAAATCAGGTGTGGTGGCGCACTCCTGTAATCTCCATGCTAGGGAGGCTGAGACAGGAAAATCACTCCGAGTCTGAACTGTGTACTGGGAGCTTGTATCAAATAAATAAATGAATAAATATACATACAAATTTTTTAAAAAGAAAATGCACCCCTTGGGTTACTCCCAGGGCCCTCCCTGTACAGCCCCTTCTGCCCTCATCATGCGAAAGAGTCACAGCCTTGTCCTTCCCATCAGTGCCAATGACCCCTGATTGCTGCTTGGGTTTCCTGTCTGATCAGGCACTGTAAAGAGTGCCTCTGGCTCAGGATACGTGGGCAGGCAGAACAAAAACTAACTTATTCCCTGAATAAGTACTTCTACGTAGAGGTAGGTCATCATTCCTCTGACTACCTTCTGTAGTGAAACTGCCATCAAGTGACTGGCTGCTCCCTTGGGTGAACGGATATGAGCTGGGGACCCAGCAAAGCCCTGAGCAGCCTGTAGTCCTGTCCCTCTGGTGTCTGTTCATAGGTCCATAGTACCATTGCTCGGGGGCCAGTGACTAGGCTGCCTAATGTCAATTGGCTAAGTTACTTTTCTACCCAATTCATTAGTGTTTCTTCCATAATGGATACTTTTTAGTAGATGTTAATATGTAATACACAAAACTTCACACTTCAAGCCTCTCCCATATATTCAAACATATGTCTTTAATGAAAGCATCATTACTGCTAATCATCCTGTGCTTTCCTTCCAGTCCCCTGATAAGCTCAAAACACTGCCCACTATTTATAATTCATCTGCAGATGGCCATAGGTTCCAGGCCAGGAGAGGCACTGGTGCAGCCGTGCTGTCTGACATGGGGCCTCCCTTGGCTGCTTACTGTTGAGGCTACCAGGTATTAAACCTGGGTCCATGCAGTTGCCAGGCAGGCACTTAGACCACTGAGTTATGTCCCCAGATCCAACACCCTTTTCTACTGTTGATTATTTCCATACAGTTCACTCTTCTAGAACTCATAGCAAGTGCCACAGGCCTTTCCACTGCATCTTGACCTGTTGTAGAGTACTTTCCTGCTCAGAGCCCATTCCATCTGGCTATCTTCCACGTTTTCCATTATATCTGCTACAAAGTATCCCTGAGAGTGAATGGACATAGCCTTCAAAATTTAAGAGGCTCAACAGGCTTCATGCTTTCCTATTTATAATTGAGTATGAAAACCACAACCATTTATGTTCTACCTTAGCTTACATATTCCTGGATCCTGATTATTGGCCTCCTAAAAATGGCACCACCATGGAGTATCTGAAATTTAAAGAATTTATCTCCCATGTTCTTGAGGGCAGATGTCTTAGCAGTGTCCCCAGAGCTCTATTGTCAACTGCCCTATAGGGATGAAGTCATTGATGTAATGAGTCAATGTAGTTTTCTGTAGGATGTACAGACAGGCTGAAACTCATTGTATGATACTATGTCAGAGGGCAGGAGAGTGACCTCAGCATACATATGGACATTTTCTTCTTAAACCCAGGTAGATCCTTTCTTTTAATGACAAATGCAGGGATCTGTTGGTTCCTTGGTAGTCCTTGGGAGAAAATGATGAGAGGATTCATAAAATAAAGACAAGACATAAAAGCTGAGGTCAGGTGGTAGACCAAGCCCGATAGGCAAAGGCCCATAGAGCAACAGCAGGGGCATTTACTTATACCTTCCCAGAGTTACAAGACACAATGTTGCCTAGTGAGTAATAGCCCACAATGTCCAGGCAGGTTGTGTTTCTAAAGACTCAGGTAGCTTGACTGCTTTAGGCAATGAGGCGTCATCCTGCCCTCCCATGTTTGATCAATTCACAGCTTTTGTGGCTCCCAACAGATAAAAACCTATTTACCTCCTTTACTAAGGGAAATGCATTTTGCTTGGAAGATGTGGTCAAAGATACCCTGTGGACATTCCCTAATGTTTCTAGTTTCTGTAGGGACCAAACTGTATGGGTTCTATGCTACTTAAACCTTGACTTTCAGCGACAGAGATAGTCACTACTATGCTTCCATATTGTGATATTGGTTTTGATTTTCTATCTTGGTTGAGGGTTAGAAACCTTTAGCAACTTGCATTCACCTTCCCAAGCTATAATAGTGCTTACTCCACTTGGGAAAGGATTCCAGTTTGAAGCACTAGATGTGCACTCAAAGCAACTGCAACACGGTGTGTCTGCACACTCAGTGTCTCCACTGAGCATCGTGTTTTAGAGAAAATTCCACTAATACCTTAGCCCTCACTCTAGTAAGGCAATTATTTCAGCCTCTGGCTATCAAGGTCAATTTAGAATATTAAGACCAACAATCTCTACAATGTTGGATGGCTTCCTTTCTCCAGTGTACAGTCATCTGAGCAAATGGAGGTAGATTCCTCTGTGGTGGAGCTAAGTGCACTTTTCTGTGGTGTAGGCTCTCTCAGCACATGAGTCATAAAGGCTGCCTGCTCCTTCACTGTTGCTAGATATTAAGCAGCACACGTATGATTGTCAATTTGTTCCTCAGAATGTGGTGCACTTCTCACCATCCGCACAAGTCTCTGTAGACGTAACTCCTTTGTTAGTTATTATATTCATTGGGGCTCATGGCTTCTAGCTGTGAAATGCCACCTTTTGCCCCCTGTTGCCTCTTTGACAGTTAATGAATCAGACTTAGTGACTTCCTCCCATAGTATCAGCTCTGACCTCCACAGTGGTCACACCTGAACTCAATGAGTCTAGTGTCCCTTTCACGAGTATATTCTTGGTAGCCTAGGTAAATGCTAGTTCCTCGGGTCTCCTTGGAGGGCACAGTCGGCAAATGTTGATTGCAGCATGTGTGATTTTTAGAACCTTTTATTTACAACCTCTACTCTCTATTATGCCAACTCAGCCATTTCAGTTTTGCTCTGCATTGGCCAGTGCTTTCTCTATATTTTAGTTCTATATTCTGGGGTTCTTGGCATGACATTAAGTTCATTTCACAAAAATGTCCCTGTGCTAACAAATTATATTGTCTATTTGGCATTTTATTCAGGCTTTCTGAGGCTAAACACCCTCAGATCCAGTCCCAGGATCCTCACCCTGCCCCCAGAAACCCATGTGTCTCTTAGTCGTTGGTGTACAGTATCTTCCCTGCTCTGCCAAGCCCACACATCTCTGCTTCATTATGCTGTGATCTGCTTGCAGTCTCAGTGTGGCAGCTGGAAGAGGTGCTGTGGCAGCCCCTTAGGCTGACGCTTTTGCTGAAGAGGGGTCTCTGCAGTGTCTCCTGCATGTGATATCAATTAACAGGGCAAAGGTAGACACTGAAAACTCCGTGGTCATCTACAGAGCCCCACCTGATAGCACACACACTTAGTTCTTCCTGTTCCTTCCACTATGCTCCAAATCCTTTCAATCTGAACCTTGGCCTTAGCATATATAACAGATATACTGTGTCTTGCTATTTTTTGTCTTTAATAAAAAAACTCGACAAAAAATATAATCAAGCATTTTACATAATGCATATATTCTTAATATCTGCAGGTAAGATAAATAACAGAAGGCAAAAAGCAAGTGTACTGTATTGCTTCTGTTTGGCGAGGTACCAGTTTCATCCTCTGCAGAAGCAGAATATGTGTTTTAAAAAAATATGGTCTCAAAATAATTGCCCCTTAGTATAAACAAAACATTTAACCACACAGTAGATAAGTTTCAAAAATTAATTAAAACATAAAACACAGGAATAAGGTAGCAAGCTGCTTTCCCAAATTGAAGCCTGAAGCAGTACTTAATGGGATAAAGACAATCTTTTCTAGTTTTACCTCGGTTTTTTAAAAAAAATGTCACACTCAAATGTCCTTAGATATCGTTCTAAGGAAAACAAAATCCCTTCCCTATACAAAAACTGTTTTACTAGCTGTATCAGTTTGCTCCTGCCCCAATCAAATTCACTCTGAATGAGGCAATTCAGATTTCTTAAGTCAATACTTCTCACCAAATTCAGTGTCCAAAATTTAAAAAATTTTCCTTCCACTTTATAGCAATGATACATGTGATGGCTCTCTTGAAGCAGTATATACAGATCAGAAAAATTAGAAAAGCAAAAGGGTCCATTCAACACAGAGCAGCTTGCATCTAAATATATACATGTATGTATATGTTTTCACAGTTACTCTCAATTTACATTAATATGTTCAGAAATACTTCTATAGTCTATAAATAATATTCTAAAGCTCAACTGGTAAAATGCAGTACAAGAATGTATCAAATTAAATAAATCTTCTAAACCTCTAAAAACAGTCTTGATATCAGTAAAGCTTGAGGTTCATGTTAACTGTATCCAGCCAGTCCCTAATACCAGGGAAGGAAGTCTTCTAAACAAGATCTACTGGCTGGGAGTTCAGCTCAGTGGCCCAGTGCCTGCCTAGCAAGCAGGAGGTCCTGAGTGCAATTCCCAGTATTACAAAAAAAAAAAAAAAAAAAAAAAAAAAAAAAAAAAAAAAAAAAAAAAAAAAAAAAAAAAAAAAACCTAACTAAATATGATATAAAAGAAACTCCAAAACTTTGGAAGGAATTGGCAGTTTCTGGACTTCTTGAGTGGGCATCACTCTTTGGATTGACATGCAATACAAATGCTGAAGGCTAGCAACTAGTGGCCCCAAAATACACACTTCCATTATGTGTCCCAGCAGCTACAACACTGCCATCAGTAGAGAAGGTACAGCACAGACTTTTGCTCAAAGGTGCAACCTACACTGGATAATCTTCATCAATTCTCCAGAACCTCACCATTTTATTATCAGCAAGGCTTGCAATGTGTGGTCCATCATGACTAAAAGATACAGAACATACCCGTCGGTCATTTGCTCCTCCGGCAAATATTGGAGTAGGCGGGGGAAACAGGTGCCCAAATTCCATCAGAATGTCTCCATTATGTGGATCCCAGATATACTCATGAGTATCATAAGAGGCAGAAGTCAATAATGCTCCATCAGGAGAAAAGTCACAAGCTACAACATCACAGTGATGCCCTTCTAATTTTCATATCATGGTGTACGTGTCCATATTCCAAAGGAAAACTGCTTTACTCGCTCCAACTGAACACAGCATTGAAGAGTCAGGAAAGAATGCACAGCTGAATACCCAGTTCTGATGCCCCCTCAATATTTTCATCATGTTTCCATCGTCTTTTAGGTCCCACACTCTAAGAGTTCTGTCTCTTGAAGCTGATATCAGGATCAAGCTCCCATCTGGAGCAAAAGTTAAATCTTTGACCACTTCAGTATGATCTGCCAAATTAAGGAGGAGTTTTCCTGTACATACATCCCATATTTTGATATGACCATTGCTTAATCCTATGGAAGGAGTAGCTGATCTTGTCCAAATCTGAATTGCTGCCATTCTATGTTTACACAACGACTTTGTTTTTCTGGAACTGAAGACCCAAAAGCAAGACTTCAGACTATATCTCCACAAGGTTTACCTTTTTGACCACCATCACTATTTTGTCTTGACAATCTTAAACTGTTTGAATCAGCAACATTTTTCATAACATGCAACAGAAAGTTCTTAAGGCACTGGGACCAAGGAACAAGCTTTCCAGTTCGATGTCCTTGTGACCAAGCAAAGTATGAACCATCTGGTGCAAAAGCAACAGTCCAGTTTTCACGACCACATTTCTTGTCAAAAGGAGCTGCTGGAGCTAAAAGTTCACCAATAGTATGTGATCTCACGATCTCTTTCTTGTTGACTCTCGGGGGAAAGCTGGCCATCTATGGGGCACAGTCTGATTCCGGAGACACGATGGGGACGGAACGACAGAAAGGAATAGCTACGGCTGAGGAGTGTGACGTGAGCTCAGTCCCTCCCAGCCCAGGGATGAACGGAAGGGGCGAGGGGGCGACCACTTCGGCTTCTGCCCGCTGCCCTTGGAAGACACAGGAAGCTTCAGACCAAATTACGGGGTCGAACAGACAAAAGACCCTCTATCCTGCCTCCTGCCTACGGACTAAGACTGCACAGCCACCAGGGCCCCAGGAAGGAAGAAAAAAGAACAACAACAAAAAAAGACACTGAGCTGTGCCTAGCTATTTAAATGATTTGGGAACTCTGTGACTCCATCTCTGGGTTCTTGGCACTATACTTGTTTCTCTTCTGTGTCTGCTTTTGCTCTAAGCATGTAGCCACCATAGCAGGTGTAGGGGCTGAGGGTTCAGTCCCCAAGCCTGCCATACCGACTTTGCCCCTGGAGCACGCTGAGAAGGCAATTGAGACAGGGCATGGTGGCATTGGCCCGTAATCCCAGCTCTTGGGAGGCTGTAAACAGGTGGATCACTGCAGGTCCGATCTTGTAGTGAAACCCTGAGCACCCTGTAGACCCTTATCCTCCCCCCACAAAAACACAAGAAGCCACCAGAAAGCATTTGTAACTTATCTAGCATTCAACTCTTAACTGATGAAGTGTCTCACTGCACTTCTGTAGGCATTAGAGTCTGCGCACCTTGGTGCCAAGCAACCAGCCCCACTGTCCCCATCCATACTGTTTCATCATCAGCTTCAAATGCTCTCATCCTTGCACCAACAGAAGAGCTCCTTTCCAGAGTTGCTTCCCTTGGTCACTGCTGCTTAATCTTTTAGCAGTTGATCCCCATTTTTCTGCCAGTCTATTGTCTTCTAGCCAGATAGTAAGGGATCTACCATAGAAGTTCATTTTCTGTGCTTCATCAGATCACTTTGGACATGAATAGGGTCCATTTAGGTCATCCAGGAGGAAGATTCCAATGTGCAACAAAGGGAGAAATACACACAGAGGATCAAGGGGAGAGGGGAGATGTTCGATCCGTTTCTGACTCGTGCAGAAAGAAGTAAGGAAAGAGGAACATCAGAGAAGGCATGGCTCTGAAAAGGCTGTAGGGAGGGGGTGGCTGCCATCCAAGGAGCGACTGCGAGAAGCTTCACTGCGATCAGCAACCAGAAGCTCTGGAAGCAGCACTGTGTTCTGCCATTGGTCTGAACAGTCTGGGTGTAGAGTAGCCTTAGGATGCTGCTCACAGCAAATCTGCTTCCCGGACAGCATGCCTCAGTGACTACCGTTGTTAGCTCGCAGGTGTGGATACATCACAATGTCCTATAAATCAGGATTATGCATTCCTCCCTCATACATTAAGGCTGACCAATTATATCTGGCGTTGGCTGGCTTTCAAAGCCACTGGAAGCCTCGTGAAGAGTTTCCACCCATTGAAGGCTCTTTATTCTTCATTATAACCATCAGTTCAGAACTCTTTGTTTTGTACTTATATTTTGAATTATTTATTGCCAAGTGCATTACTTGGGTTTTTCCCATATAAATTTCATCTGACCACTTCTGTACAAACTGTCCTGACTACATGATCTTTCCTTAGACTGTCCCTGCCACTAGGATTTGTATGAGATGCATATATAGCTTCCCAGTTATAACGGGTGTGATGAATTGCTTTCTTCAGTAGGCTTCCTAAATCTCTTTAAAAATACATCTGCTGATTTGTTTGAGGCAACTTTGAGATCTCTGAGGGGAGTCTCCTGAGACTACCCCTTCACAAAGAGGCCAGGGGTTCCTCCTCTGTGTCAGCCTTCTGTATCCGTGCTGCGGGCACTACATGGAGACCACAGAGAGGAGGAGCAGTGTTTCCTCCAGAGTCACGGCTCAGGAGGCAAAGGTTGTTAGTGAAACCCATCTTGCTACTCCCTATACTGATCTGACTGCATCCGAGATAGGTGGAGCGCAGCAGTGCCTGGTTATCCATGAATCGCATTTACCTTCGTGAGGCTCTGCTTGATATTCGGATGGATGTGAGTCAGCTGATCACTCAAACCCAGGAAGTGGCTACTGCACAGGAAGACAATGGCCCCGCCTCTCTGTCATCTTTTATGCATGGCGTGACTCAAGAGCATGAGGCTGCTTTCCAACACAGTGTGGCCTGCTGTGAGGGCTGGCCACACAGTCAGCTCCCTGAGGCAGCCTATGCAAGGCCTTTGCTCTAAGCCTAAGCACTTTGGCCAGACTGACGAAGTACACACACATGCGTTACATGTGTTTGTGTGTATATGTGTGTGTATCAGTTTTCATAGTGTGCTGTGATGCATTTTATGGCAGGGCAGTGCATACGTTGTCCAAGAGGGTCATGATAAACACTCCTGGAGATTTATCCACAGTATTACAACGATACCAGTTCCAAAATATCTAGCTTTAGTGATAAGATGTCAGATAGAAACATCTGGAGTCCTCAATTCCAATTTTCTGATAATCATATATTTTCCTTCCTGCCTCTGTCTTTGTCTCTCTTTGTCTGTCTTTCTGTCTCTCTTTGTTTCTCTGTGTCTCTGTCTCTTTCCCCTCTCTGTCTCTGTCTTTCTCTCTCTCTCTCACACACACACATGCACAGAAACACATATACATGTGCACACACACTCACACACACACATATCCCTTAGGTTTTTGTCATGCAAAGTTAGTTTTATTATACTGTTTGCAGTCAGTCTGCTTGGGTTCAAATCTGTGTTTCATCATTTATTACTTTTGGCATAATTTGATTACTACAGTTTTCTTACAATCTCTATGTCTTTATTTTGTCACTTGAAAAATGGGATTCATTTTCCAAGATTGTGGGAATTTTAAGCAGTTAGGTACACTTAGTGTTTTGTGCATGTCTTTGCTCTGTGGTGGAGTATTTGTTCCCTATTGCATAGTTGTATAGCCCGGAGACCAGATAGGCACTTCTGGGATTCTTGTTAAGTCTTAAATGGACACCAAGAGTTGGAGGTCAGGCTGGGCTTCTTCCTGGAGGCCCTGATGGAGGATGTGCACTTGTATTTACTCAGGTGATTGGCAAAATTTAGCTCCTTATGGCCGTAGAACTGAAACCCTGTTTCTCTGATATATAGGACCCTCATTTTCAAGACATGATTTTTTTTTTTTACAGCTGAGTAATACTCCTTTGTATAAAAATACCACATATTTTTTGCCCATTCCATTCCTCAGTTGATGGGCATCCGAGTTGTTTCCAAGATGTAGTTACAACAAATGGTCCTGCTATAAACATGGGCACACATTTATTGCTGTGGTATGATGTCTTCAGTTCGTTTAGAAAAATACTCAGAAGGAGAATATCGGGGTTGAATGGTACCTCCACTTCTAGCTTTTTGAAGACTCTCCACACTGATTTCCACAGAGGTTGTGCCAGTCTGTGCTTCTACCAACAGTGGAGGATTCCTTTCTCCTCACAGCCAGATGTTTCTATCTGACATCTTGTCACTTGAAGATATGCCAGCATTTGTTATTGGTTTATTTCTTGGTGATAGCCATTCTTTCTAGAGTGAGATGAAATCTCAGTATTACTTTAATTTGAATTTCTTGAATGACTATTGATGTTGAACTTTTTTCCGTATATTTATTTTCTCATTTGAGAACTATGTATTCATATCAGATTCTGGATTGGGCCTTTGGATTTTGTGGCCTGATCTGTTTTAATTCTTCATACATTCTCTACAGAAGTCCTTTATGTATGGGACAGTCAGCTAAATTTTTTCCTAATTCATGGGTTTTCTTTTTTACTCTTTTGTGTAAGGTGAGACCCAGTTGTTAATTCTTTGAAGTATATCCTGTGAAGTTCATTTTGTGTTCATGAACTCTTTACCTACCTACCCCCATGTCTTCAAGATTTCTACTTACTGTCTCCTTCAGAAGATTTGCTGTTTCTGTTTTAATACTTAGATCTTTGATCCATTTTGACTGTCGTTTAGTGCATGGTGATAGTCTAATTTTAGCTTCGGCAAGTGGAAAGCCAGCTTCACCAGCACCATTTATTAAACAGGCACTCTTTATTCCAGTGTGAATACTTGTCCACTTTGTTAAAAATAAGGTGGCTGAGTGTGTTTGCAGTTGTGTCCGTATCTTCTACTGTGCTCTGGTAATCCTCAGGTCTGTTTTATTGCCAGTACTATGCTGATTTTTATCACAGTAGCTTTGTAGTATTTGAAGTCAGGGATCATTATGCCTCCTGCTCCTCTACTTGAGGATTTTATAGGTAAACACATATAACTAGAGACCATCCTCCTAAGTGAAATAAACGTGCAACAATCACATTTTTTTTTTACTAGTGTAAGAACATGAAAAAGTAAATAAAAGCTGAAAGGTGAAACAGATACTGTAAAAGGGAAAGAATCTGTTTAATGGGAAGGGACAACTAGGGAAAAAGATGAAAGAAAGAAGGAAGAAAGATGATATATTTATGTATATAAATAAAATAGCTTAGATAATTGTAGTGCTGATTTCTGCTGATCCATTGAAAGGAGCAATTAATGTTTAATTTTTTTTTATTTTCCTTAATTTCTTGGAACATTTTTATATCAATTTTGCATGCTTATACCTGATAATCAAAACAACCAATTTGAAGACAACATTATGTAATAAAACACTGTTGAAGCCTATCATTGAACTTCTATCATTTTTTTTAGTGAAATTCTATATAATTTCTAATGTTTCTCTTTTTTAATATTTAAAAATAATTTTAGAGTATATGAAAATAGATAATGTTATACCGTGGTGACTGGAACAAGCTTGGGGCACTGTGACCTGATAGTCTGATAAAAATGTAATGTGGATATTTGTTGTTCAAAATGAAAGACAACATTGCCATGTTGAATTCACATGTTGAATCTTTCTCCTAATCTATTTCTCTACTTTGAGTTCCTCTTCTCTTTTTAAGGGCTCATGATGCTGCAGCTATAAAGTGAAAAGATTTAAACTGTAATTGCTTAGACTGGGCATGTTGGCACGCATCTGCAATCCCAGAGCTTGGGAAGCTGAATACAGGCAAATCACTACAAGCCTGATCTATATAGTGAGACCCTGTAGATACTTTACTAAAACACAGAAAACAAACAAAAAAAACCCCTGTAATTGCTTATAGATACTTTATTGTTAGAATAAACCTAAATTTGGTATTTCTAGAAGCTAAAAGCCAAAAGCGTCACAGAAGCACAGAAGCACAAGGAAGGAAATACAAATAAAATCATATAAATCCTTTTGTATACCTGTAGTATGAACCTGGATAACTATAGTCCACATGGATAAATCAGATCAACTAGTTATAATTCAGATACTCTAATGCAAGGTAGTTAATAAATTAAATTGCATTTTCAGAGTTGCTTTTCCCATGTAATGAAGCTTTCATTCATAGAAACACAAACAAGAGAGAGTGAAGGTTATGGGCACCATAATTCTATTTAACATAGCATTTTTCATCTTTACTATTGTTATTATTTAAATGGCTATAGGGCTAACATGACTTGGTAGTAGAATGTTCCAGGCAACAATGTATTGTAATGAAGTGGAAGTTATTTCATTTACAGTTAAACTTTCAGGGTAAAGGAACTAAGAGTGTGATGACAATTTGCAATTTTCAATGCATATATGTGTGTACAATGCATATGTCTATAGTTTTTCATTATAATGTCTTATTCTAAATCTAAACATAAATAAGTCAATGTCCTTTCTTTTTTGCCATACCAGGATTGAACTCAAGACCATGTGCTTGCCAGGCAGGCGCTTATTCCACTGAGCTATCTTCCCAGCCCTAATATCTTTCAAAAGTATTTATAATATAACTTTACATCATTTTTGATTTTAAAAATTGAATAAGATTAGTGAGGAGAAATTGTTTTACAAATTTAAACTTGGGGAAATTATGAATATTTCAAATGCAAATTTTATTCTGAAATATAAGATTCAGGTTGACTTCTGATTAAGCAAAAAAGAAATCATTACGAATAATGAGGCTTAAATATACAACTAGAAGATTTAAATTATAATTGATTTTAGACATTTCACTTTTGGAATAAATTTCAATTAGATCTTCTTAAAAGCTGAACACAGAAAGATTCAAAGAATCACGAGAAAGTTAATAAATTGCAACTTTTAACTTCTGTGTGCCTGCAATATGAAACTGGATAACTGTACCCCACACAGATAAACTGCTTCCTGAGACCTTTTCCCATTTTGATTTGTGGACATACAACAGTCAGGTTCAGAGTGTAGATACTAAAATCTGGGCATGCTAAATTATTCTTAGCATCTTCCCACAGCAGTTTCTCACTGCAGGGAGGATATATACATACATGTCCCAGCATAGGAAATACCACGTTTTGTTCTTGATGTTGCATACATAAAATATATGCAATTGATTTGTGTGATTAATTAACAATAAGTTAAAATTTGTTATTCTAATATCTTCATTTACTTTAATGTACAATAATGAAAGCACAACAGCATCTATGTTTAAACAGAAGCATACCCCTGGGAAAGCAGAGGTTGAAGATAGGGGATGAAGACGTCTAGATTATCTGAGCTATTCTAGAACTTGAAGTTCCATTTCCTGTTCTTGCTTCATCTATCTATTTCCTGTCCATTTTCCTCTTCTTGAGAATGCCTCTTTCTTTGCATGTTTACTGTTTTTGTTTCTTACTTCCTTTACAATTACCTGATTTTGGTCCAAAACAGTCCTTGCATTATATCTTAGAATAAGGTAATTTACATCAAAATTCAACCTCCTGCTTCATATGGATGACATGATATTTAAATCTTTAGGGTTTATTCATGCAAATATCAATATCCTAAGTAGTGGTCATAGGTCACTACGAAGTTTCCTAAATTTCCTCTTAGTTATAGTGAACAATTTACAGGTTGAAGGTTGCACGCTAGATTGCAGTCACACCCTTCCAAAGAGGATGATGGCCTTTCATTATTCAGTGTCCCTTCATATGCTGTCTCTCAGCATTTTGGAAAAATTTTCATGTCCAAGATATTTTTAACATCTGTGTGACTGCTCTGTTTTCTAAGACTGAAGATTCAGGATTCATTAATCTCTCAAATCCCAACTGGCTTTCAAAAGCAGCTGAATGCATTCCTTGAGCAGTGCACAAAATATAATCTCAAAATAAATCAAAAGAAGTGTAAGGCAATGTTTTTTAGCTCTAGGAAATTCCTGGTGTGCTTAAGGGAGTTAAACCTAATTTAGTGAAATATATTCTGTGACTTTGCATTATCTTTCACCTAAATCTAACTTACTGAAAGAAAAGAAAAGCTGATGGTCTTGGCATCAAATGGCAGATTAGATTTAGGAAGCAATGAATTGTTGTTCATATTTAGGACACATTGAGCCAGAGTGTTTCCAGATTTTCTGTCAGTTACAAATGCATAATCTGTGATAGGAAATGTTAGGATTGCTTTTGGATAATGAGGATGATGTTCATTTTACAGAGTATCATTATTTTTTGTTAATGAACAGAATTTGGAAAAAAATCACATTTTTCCCATTTAGTAACATTTATTAATGTTTTTGTGCCTTTAGAAGGATGGTCCAGATGAAGGGGCCATGCAGGCTGCGGGGAGAAGGCTGCACTCGCACGCACAAGATGAAAGTCACTGACATGGGTGGCAGAAGGGACACGAGGCACTCAGGTCAGCCCAGCAGAGCGCTCTGCAGAAACAGGACACAGAGATGACTTCGTTGAAGGAGCTTTGTTGGTGTGAAACATCAATACAAAATAGACAAACTCCAAGACTGGTAATTGTCTGTTGTTTTTTTGTGAAGCTGATGAATGATAGTTGATTTTATCATATTATTTCCTCATAAACACTCTCTATTTAAGCTATCTTGAGTACACACGTACTTGATACACATTTTTTTTTTGGTACTGGGGATCGAACTTGGGACCTTGTGCTTATCAGGAAAGCACTTATACTGCTGAACTATATCCCAGGCCCTGATGTACACTATTTGTTTGGGCAGAACTGGGGATTGAACTCAGGCTCTTGGGCTTACCAGGGAAGTGCTTATTCCACTGAGCCGTTTTCTCGGCCCCTGCTGTACACTCTTAAAGGGAAATATATGCAACTATGTTTTATGGTCAAATCTTATTATTATGGACTATAGGAGTTTGATCAAATTTGTTAGATTCTATAAGGTCAGCTATTAATAAAAATAAAGATTCACTACAAACTTAATCATTCCCTATTTTTAATACAGGTTTTCAATATAATTTGATTAGTAGAGATATATTTAGTTTTTACTGATATTCAAATATTTTTTCACTATCTTATGAACAAGTACTTTTTTCTATCTTCTGGGAAGAAAAATTAAAAAGATAATTGCAATAAAAATTTAGTAAGTTACAGAAAATCTTAGAGAAATATTCAAGGATAATTTTCTAAAAAAAACCACTAAGATAATATGGAGGGACCAAGCAAATTTGACTTTAAACTCTTAATCAGAGATGAAAATGACAGTGCAAGTCAAAATCCTTCATTTTCAAATGCAATTCAACATTTAGCTAGCTATTAGTTGGAAAAACATCTCTAAAATTTTCTGCACATTACATATTATGCTTGACTTGGAGTATTCAAAACTAGTTCATTAAAAGTATGTTGAAACAGAAATTTTATGATTTTGCTGTAAAGGGCATTTGTAATTAGTTTAAAAGTGATAGAGACCTATAAACTTGGAAGGCCTCAAGGAAATGATCAAGCAGTTCTATAATTCAAGAGTAGTAGAGTCATCCCCAAAAGAGGATCTAGAACTTATGTTCAACTCTGTAACTAGAGAATAAAATCCATTTCTAGGATAAGGCATACACACTCTTAATCAACTATAAACAGCTTAAATTCATGATTCCTTGGGGTGCATAATTTCAGTCTTATGAACTTGCCAGTGAGTGTTTATCTATTTGAGACGATATAAGAAAAACTAGTGAGAGAAATTAATGAATTTGACTTGGTGACAGTGGAAAACTTAATGTTTTATTTTATAATGTTTAAACATTGGTTTGTAGTGCCTTGCTAACCTGGTTAAATCATTTTGACAATGACCTTAATTTACATATTTCTGAATAGGCTAATGTAGTTATTCCTAGATGAAACATGCTCTATTTTTTAAATTTAAAATCAAAAGAATCAGTGTGCATATTAACATGTCAGAAACTTGTATAAGGTCATTACTAAAACAGTAGCTCCTTTCCATCTTCCTCACATTGTTAGCTGTGACTCTTGTTATTTTTTCTGTTGCTAAGCAACATATCTGCAATGCTAACTCCTGATTTTTCAATGTCGGGCGTCATCTATTAATTGCTCATTATTGAAAATGTGGCCTTTGCTCTCTGCTCCTTCATTACCCTCCAGCATAGAGGCTGGCTCTGGCCTTCTCTCTGGTCCTAGATTAATAGGTGCTATTGGATCTGTATTCATTGCTTACGTAATTATTTTGATTATACAAATATAGCAGAGCTTACTTGTTTAGTAAACTTATTATTTTTCCTGTCTGGTTAACTTTGAAACGTTAGAAAGTGAGAAAGTGTCCAGCTTTGCTTGCTGCCCTCTGAACATAACATCTTTTGAAGCACAAATCCTTGTGTATCAGGTATTTTATTTAAGTAACCCTCAAATTTTTTCTCAAACTTCTGACCCACTTCTCTGACTAGTTGTGCTGTATGCCTTGTTATCCAGCTGTCCTATTTCTTGACTGTTAAGGAGTACTCTTTTCTTCTCTGTGCTCTCTACTGTGTGGTTCATAGTTTGTTTTAGTACAGCACAGTCCCTAGCAGCATCTTGAGATTGAATGGATTTGTGTAAAAGTTTTCTGATTTTGCTTGTGTGAAAGAAGTGTTCCATTGTAAGAAAATCTTAGTAATAGTTCATCTTGGAGCAGAATCCATTCATCACTAGGCATCTGAAGGGCCCTCTCTATTGGCTTTTAATGTTTACACTTTTCAGAGCTGTTGCTGAGAACCAGTCTAAGGCTATTGTGATTTCCTTTCTTTTGGGTGGCATTCTCTCCTCTTCCCCCTCTGAAAGTTTCTGGAATCTGATCCCTCCTCAGTATTCTGAAGTATATGAGTGACGTTCTCTGATGAAGCACCTTTTTATCCTTTATAGTAGGCATCTAATATGATGAGCTTTTCAACTGGAGACCTATATTCCTTGCACTTTAGAAAGTTTTAAAAAATATTTTACCTATCATTTTCTCCCTTATTTTTACAATTTGCAAATATTATTTATTTTAATATTGGAACTTCTGAATGGACCTGCTCATTTTTTTTTTTAAATCAGGCATAGGAAGTTAAATATTTCAGGGCATGTCTAATATGAGAAACCCAAAATACCAATAGTTTAAAGAACAAAATAAAAGATGGAAAATAGAAAGTGCAGTGATAGATGTATCAGGGATGGGTGGGGACCAGGGCATGGGGAGATGGGTGGATGGGGGTGCAGGGCAGGGAAACGGAGCATCAAGACGTCTGTGTACGTGGACCAGTTCCCCATGATGATTGTTGCTTATGTCCAACAAACATGTACTAACTAACCTTTTGTTTTTTTGTACTGGGGAATGAACTCAGGACCTTGTGCTTGCCAGGCAGCTACTTACAACACTGAGCTATCTCCCCAGGGCCTAACAAAAATTTAAACATATTTTTGATGTAAGTTTTGATTTTTTTATGTTATTTGAAATCAATATTTTCTTTGTGTTCTTACCATGGATTGCTGATGCTTAGAAAGATTCCTTCCCTTCCCTTCCTTTCCCTTCCCGTCCTTCCTTCTTTTACTGGGAATCAAACTTATGACTTTGCGCTTGCCCAGCAGGTACTTGTGCATCTGAGCTATATCCCTGGCCCAAGGTTATTATTTCTGTTAGTTTTCATATTCACATTTTGAACCAATTTAATTGAAGCTATATTTGTTAGTTTGCCAGCCTAAGTTTACTGTGCACTTTCGAGTACACTGATGGGGAAGTCTCTGCCATACATTTAATACTTTCTCCTACTTTTTTTAAGAGTAGGAAAGAGGTTGTTTGAGCTGTATCTTGGTTCTCTAATGGTGCGCCTGGTAAATGCTCCTATTCATTTTTCTATGATTGCAACATTCTTTTCATATATCTCAATAGATACTAATTAATAATGCATGCGTGAAAGTTGTTTCTGCTTTATAGACTCTTTCTTTTTCCTGGTGCTTTTTCTGTTTTTCTTATTCTTTATATTCAGGCACTCCCATAGGCCGTTTTTCAGGACTTAATAAAATGCTGATTAGAAGCTTCAAGACACAAAGATTCTGTCACCTGTGAATCGCAGAGCTGGGTTATGTGGCAGAGATATCTGGTTCTGTCACCTTCAGATCCGTTATCCTGAAGTTCTCAGGTTTGCCATAAATGAAGTTCGCAGATCTGTCTGCTAGATTTCGGGAAGCCAAGCAGAAAGGGAGTGATGTAATCAATGCTTATACTGACATCACCCCTCCCCCTGTACTGCTACTCCTCTGCTCTTCACTCTGCGGGTGCGCCCCGCCCAGTTCATCCACCCCAGTTTATTCCTTCAAGTAAACAGCAAGTATGTACGTTGCAAGCATGGGGCAGGTGCGGTCTACATCTGGGGAGTCTTCTGATTGCTTTTTCAAATCTTCTTTGCCTCCTTTCTTCGCACGCTTATAATGTATCTGATACTGGGGAATTCTGTGCTATAAATCTCATGAATTTTTAGCTCTCCTTGTTGCTAGCCTAAGATTTACTTTTCTTGGGTCTTTTAGGTCCTTTGCCAGTCCAACATCTGCTTTCCAGCTTCTTCTGAAATGTTGTCCTGGCTTCTTTCATTCCCTCTGTGTTTTGGGGTTTGTGTCTTGGGCGGGAAATCAATTTACTGTTGTTTTAGTAACAATTCAGAAGGGAATAAAATCGGATGAATGTGTGGACTCTGCGGCGGACTGTACCTGCCGAAGATGGCCACCGCAGTATCCCCTGTCCCTTATGGCTTCAATGTAGTGTTCTGCTCCTTCCATTCAGTAGTGGGTCCAGTTTTCCCTTCTCATTCTGATGGGCTTTTGACTTTGTGCAGTTAAGATGATGCTTTGTGACTCCCAAGACTGGGCCTTCAGGGTTGTCAGCTTCTGCCAGTTCCCCAGGGACACCAGCTCTTGGCACCCAGACCTTGCAGTGTGCCCGGAATGTGATGAGCCAAGTAAACTCACAGGAAGCACACAGTAAGCAAGCTGGTAAACTAAGAAAAATAGCTTTGATGAAATTGCCTCAAAATATGGATATATAAAAACTAATAGAAATAATAACCTTGGGTCAGGACATAGCTCAGGTACACAAGCAACTGATGAAGCCTGTGCTGGATGAGAGATTGAGTTTATCTTTCTGGACAAGTCTTCAAATTGGTCTTCAATTCTGGCTTAAGATGTGTAGGCTATTGAGGTGATACAGGAACTTTTCCCCCACTGTGGTACTTTACCTACATTCTATATAATTAATTTCTTTTACCTTAACACAGCCTTCTATGAAGATCTTGTGATGGACAGTAAGGAGTTTTTCCATAAGACACTGCTATTTTTTATCTGTTTATTTTATTGGAAGACAAAACACTAACATCAATATTGAACAGCAGCAAACAAACATTCAATAATTTTAAAAGTAAGGTAATATTGATCCAGGCACGGCGGTATACACCTGTGTTTCCAACATTTGAGAGGCTGGGACAAGTAGAACATCCTGAGTTTGAAGCTAGCCTGGGAAATGTTGTGAATTCAAGGAATCCTGAACTACATAGTCAGACCCTATCTCAAAAATAAACAAAACAAAACAAACAAGCCAGGACTTGAACCAATAGAAAATTATTTATTGATGCAGTATTTTATGCTACTCTAACTTATAAATACTTATAAACCACGTGTCACCTTCTAGCATATTTATTTTAGAACTTCTGAGTATCTTAATTCTTAAAAGGGTTTCTCGGTTTTCTTAATGTCTTCATTTCCTTGAAACTGACTTTTATTGGCAGGAACTTTTATCAGCATTTTCCCTATACTGAAAACTATTTGCATCTTTTTTTCTATACAAATTGTTCCACAAAGCTCAGGGCTCCTGTGGGAAAGGGTGATTTCTTTTACACTTGGAAAAGCCCCAGATGTCCACATTTGCTTTGAATAAACCATATCTCATGTTGGTGAGAGGAGGAAGCACCGCGTCATGCTGGGTCTTGCCTTCCTCCCCAGACGCCCAAGTGCTCTCACAGATTGTCCCCTCTGTGATCTACACTGAGATCATGAATCTCTGCACTTGCACAGGAAAACACAGAATGAGATCTTTATTCTTCTACCCGGGAGAGCTCAGAGGCTTTGGAGAAATAATGTAAGTACTTGATTTCTTATTAAACTCAAGTTTCAGAATTATACTGTACCCTCCTCTGCAGATGACTTCTAAAGGGCTCCTGGGACCCTCAACCCTGGCAGTGTTGTGTCTGCTTGGTCAAACAAAGATGGAAAAGATGAAAGGATCATTGTTTGGCTTCACATCTGACCTACCCAATCAGAATATCCCTCTGCAGTAGTTCCTTTTTATGGATATTAACACATATTAGTTGTATAAATGAATGGGGTACACTGTGGCATTTCCATAAATGTATGGATCATGCTTTGAATCTTTTTAGCATTCTTTTTTTCTAACTTCTCCCATTTAATTCCCTTACGCCTGGGCTACTTCACCATCTCAAATATAGATAATTTTTAAAATTAGGATACTTAAAAAAAGAGATAAAAACATGCTTGAATTCTTAGGCCTTTTGGCACACTGTAGAGACAGGAATGATAAAATAGGCTGTAATTGCAGACACAGAAGATCACAGGAAAGGAGAGAATTGGAGCTTCCAAGGGCCTTGGCTGGGAGAATAAAAGCTATACAAGGCCAGGATGGAGGTGGGTCTTAGGGGACAGTTTGTATGACGTGGCAGATAGTGATTGGGCAGAAGGCAGGAGCAGGGAAAGAGAACATTGTCAAAAGGAAGTAGGAAGGTGCACTTTGATCAGAGAGGGGAAGGCAGAGCATAGCACATGGCTTCCAGTGGTCTGTGCCATATTGGCTCAATGCCATGATGAACTGGCAGAATTTTTTATTAAGGCAGAGAAAACTCATGATGGATCACAGAAATACCTTGGCTAAAACAGTCTTTCAATCAGCAAAGCATTACTCCTTTATTGTGCATTTCCCTATTTTTTTAAGACAATCATGCTCAAAATTTATGATAATCAGAGTTACCTGAAAAACCTAGTAAAGCAGTTGGAACCCAATTCCAGATGAGTTGATTTATAGGCCTGAGTAAAAGGCTAAGCTTCACATTTCCAAAAAGTTCTCAGATGGTATAGAGAACTGTCAGGCTTTATTGGCAGCGATGGTGGTGATGGCAGCAACAGAGCAGGAGAGAAGCAGAAATAAGGCAGAGGGGAAGCCTTCAGGAACTGTGTAGACACAGAAAAGGTCAAGGGCAGGAAGGTGGGAAGATCCTCTGATATTAGACAGAAAGGTTGTGATTTATGGACTTTTGCTAGGGGCAGAGTTTGAGGAGCAGGTTTAGTGACATGCAAAGAGCTGATTGGAGGCTCCCTTGTGTGGGAAGGAAAGGTGAAAGGAAGTTGTATCCAGGGCGGGGGTGTGGAAGAGGGAGGCATGGTCACTGGGAAGATAAACTGGTTGGTGTTGTGGAGATTCGGCCATGTTGAATCAGTGCCATAACAATATAGCAGTTTGTACTCAGGGCCAGAGCCTATCATCCCATCTTTTAGTTATTATGAAGGCGTGATGAATTTCTTAGACTGCTTCCTGCTGAATGAGGGCATAATCTTGGGGCTAGGAGGTTGACAGTGTCATGATGTGAACCCATTTAGAAGCTAGTGCCAGGCATTTCAGTCAGGACGAGAAGTTTGTCTTTGGTGAAGCCTCACATCTGAGATAGAAGAAAGCTTGTGTGGCATTTGAAAGTCATCTGGAAAAACGGTCTAGAGTCTGGTGGTGAACAAAGCAAAGAGTAGAGCATTAGGAATCAGAAACCATATGGAAAAGCAGTAAGTACATGAGTTACCCTGGGATTTTCAAACCCTCAGTTTAGGTGAAAACATGTAGGTGACAGGAGTTGTAAAGACCGCTCAGGTGACAAGAGCTCAGGGTCAGGAAAAATAGAGTTGTTTGGTGGAGTGCAGTTGTGTGGACACCGCTTGGCTTGGGCGATGTGGAACGAGGAGGGCAGACTTGTGACTTTTACCACTGTTACTGTTGGGAGCATAATCAGGTAGATCACAGCAGGTGCCAGAGGAAGGATAGAACAGGGATACAGTTGGTGATGGGAGAAAGATTATCAGGGCTGGGGAAGTTGTGAGGCAGAAGAGGTCTCCCATATATGTGCTCAAATGGACTTAGGAAGTTGGGTCCTCTAAGAAGTCAAAGGACAGCGCTGAAGCCAAGGCAGGCACAGCTCCATGATAAATTTGGTGAGGTGGACTTTTAAAAGCCCATTTGTCTCTATACCCCATTGGTTTTTAGGGGCTATTAGAAGTTGGGGAACTCAGGGGAAAGCTGAGAGACCCTGAGGCAAACTAGTGCAGGGGGAGAATAGGTGGCATGAGCAGGACTGGAAGCGTACTAGATTATGTGGTCAACAACAGAAGAGAGAAGAAGGAGGGAGGAGGTGGCTGCCTACTGAGGTTGGGTATGTAGTACAAGCACTGTGTGGAGAGAGATGCCAGAGGAGTGGAGCTTTTGGAGGAGATTTGTTTTTTCACAAGAGGTGTGGAGCAGGTTGGGATTATAAGAAAATTATGAGTGAAAGACAGTGTCTAGAGTTGGCAAATAATGGGGCTGCCTGAAGCGGTTGTGGAGGATGGCAAACAACACCCACTATGGAGACTTTTGATCTAATACAGTGACCTGAAAGCTCACGAAGAACACTAAATGTGGCTCCTGTGTCCATCAGAAGAGTTTCCTAACTGAGATATCCAGCAATTCTTGGGGCATCTGACAAAGGTACTTCAATGGGGTGCATGGAGTCCAAGCCCATGATTCCTTTTCAGCAGCAAGACCAAGCAGGTCAACTATTGATGGATCTGGTTACAATGAATTCTCTTGTGAGGTTAGGGAAGTGGCTGAGTTACCTACTGTCTGGTGGACAGGGCAGTTGCATTTCCAGTGAGCCTCGAGCTTGTAGACGGGACCCTGTCCTGGTGGTGATTGTAGGTTGGAGCAGGCTCATGGGCAGTGTCCTTCTTTGCCTCGCCTGAAACATGATTAAGGAGGAACTCCAGTGGTAGCATTGTTTAGGCTCAGCATTACCTTGTCAAGGTCCTACATTTTTTTTTTTTTTTTTTGGTGGTACCAGGGTTTGAACTCAGGACTTTACATTTGCCAGGCAGGTGCTCATTCTACTGAGCTATCTCCCTGGCCTTAACCAATGTCCTACTTTGATGGGAGTCCTGAGTGTTATAACCAAAAGCTGGCATTTACATATAGGTAATTTTTGTCTCTATTATTGAAAACATGAAAAATCTAGATTAAGTAAGTCTTGCTGATGGGTTTGAGGGCTAAGGTCTGTCTTTTTAAGCTTGTCACAAATGTCAGGAGTGGATTGGGATATAAAATAGGAATTAATAACTATTATATTCTTTAGGAAAATCTAAGTCTACATTAGTATATGTAGTTGGGAGCAATATACTTATTAAAATTTTATCTGAGAATTAAGCACCTTAAAATATAGTGTATCCAGAGAACTGTTGTTTCTTACCAACCATGGATTTTCTAGTATAGAATGTTAACAGACAACAGTTCTATAATTTTGCAGAGATTATTTGACATCCATAGTCATACATAGTAGCACAGCATAACACTCATGATGAAATCTCCATTTTAGCGAAGGATCTCAAAATTTACATAGTACATCACACAAGTTTTTGGGAGAATATTATCATTTGATTGATGACCTCATGTTGGCTTGACATGAATCTCTTATTTCTAATATAAGAGAAAGACATATGTTTAAATTTGAAGGAAAATTTATATTGCAAAATATTGTACATTTGGAAGGCCTGAATATATTCAATATATGAAGAGCATCTTTTATATGAAAATCTTATTTTGATTTTTAGAAAATCTTTATGTTTTAATCAATGACCAAATTATTGGGGCGTCTCCTAAGAAACTATGGAGATTATTGGAGAGGTTCTTTATTAATGAGCAAAGATTGGCCACTAATTGGAATGTTGTTCAATAATCTCTCCCCATGTTAATGATTTTTTGTTTAATTAGTTTAAATCTTTTATGACCTGTGAGTAAACCCATTTTGATATCATTTAGGCCAGTGGTAACTCAGGAGAAAGCATACTTTCAAGTATATTTTAAAACTCAAATAAAAAGGGGAATAGCTTTTCACAGACTGACTTACAAACACATAAATACACAGAACATACAAAATGAACATCTTTGCAAAATCAGAGTGCACTTTTTTTTGACCAGATTAGATTATAATAACATTTTTAAATTTGTGACTATAAAAAGACTAGTCTGAACATTTGCAGGTCAATTAGTAGAGATCTCTTACAAGAATTTGAAAAACATAAAAACCACTTCTTTATAGCTACTATGTATTCCAGGAAAGGGCTCTTCATGTGATGAGGCACTAAAAGGTGGTGCTCTGACATCACAAGAAGAGTGACTGTAAGATGCTGGCAGATGGCCACATGGCCTGGAAGATGGCGAGGACCTGTCATGTGGCTGGCACTGTAAGTTGGCACTTTGATGTCAAGGAAGAGTGACCACATCGCTTGGAATGGATGGCCACTCGGTGCACAAGATGTTGGAGGCTGCATGTTGTACAAGATGGTGGCGGCTGCCACAGGCCAGCAGCACCGCTTGAGGAGTTGTACTGGAGTGGGTATGGCATGCAGGGGGAAAAAGGTAGGAAGAGGTGCCTGAGGTTTCTATATGGAGAAGGAAAGAAAGGGTGCAGAATCTACAGGGGAACTGGTAGCAGAAGCAGAGGGCAAAGATGCTTCTACAGAGGGCAAAATAAGTAAAGACATAATGGGAAGAGATTGACAAGGCAGTTTCAGGTGGGAGGGATGGAGAGGGTAGTACCGTCCGATAAGGTGGGGGATAGCAGAGGGAGAAAGGTGGAAGGAATGTGGGTTTAGAGTCAACAAAGGCTTTTAAGGGATTTTTGCCATTTGTCATTGCAATAAAAGAAATTTTAAAAAGTTATTTGTTTGTGTTTGTGATATCCATGAAATCTGAGGTGGCTGAGGTTCTTTAAGACAACCCAGCGGCATTTGCTTTGGAGGTTAGGAAGAATATTTCCTGTGCTGGCTGAAATAAAGTAAGCCAAAATTAGGGTAGAGGCCCAAAGTTACCTCCTATCAAAAAGCTGTCACTTTTTAGCCTACAGTGAGTATTTGAGAGAGAAATGACCAATCACTTACTTTAGCAGTAGTCACTAGTAAGAGCAGAGGCTCCGGGAGGAGGAAGAAGTGGGGGTCCCAATGTGAGCTCATGACTTTTGAGACAAGACGAGAGGAAGGAAAACTGAGTAAAACCCCCATAGTTTCTTGGCTCATAAGTGAGGATGGAGATTGGCTGGTGTTAGATGTGAGCTAGCAAAGTCTAGTGGCAGAGGCAGAAGCAGAAACAAGGTGGTTAGGTGAGGAAGCTCAAAATCAGGGAGGGGCTGCCCCAGGAGGTACAGTACTCATCGATCCAAATCACAGCACCAAAAAATGTCAGGTTTTATCAGCAGTGATAGTAGTGTCAGTGATGTGGCAGAAAAACAGAAATAGGGGGCTTGGGAAGCCTTTAGCAACTCTGAAGACATGAAGATCAAGGGCAGGGAGCTGGGAAGATCCTCTGATGTGAGACTGGAGGTTGAGACTTTGTGGACTTTTGCTAGGGTTGGAGTTTGAAGGGCAGGTTCAGTGACACACAAGGAGCTGATCAGAAAGGTAAAAGGAAGTTGTCTCCAGGGCTGGAGTGGGGAAGGAGGAGGAAGTGGTCATGGGGAGGGTAAGCTGTGGGTTTGGGGATTCAGCCATGTTGAATCAAGGCCATGATAATTTACCAATTTGTACTCAGGCCAGAACCCATCAGGAAGCATACTGAAAACCAGTTCATTGGGGAGGCTCAGTACTTGATAAATATTGAAGATATTTTTTTGGAAGTTGTGACCTTTTTGGTAACACTGAAGTATTCCTTATGTTGTGATTTAACCAAGAATCCACTCTCAAGCCAGACTTCAGGCAACTTAGCAAAATCTGTGGCTGCTCTGCTTTCACTGGTGCAGGAAGTGAGTTTTTGCTTTACCGTCTTCCACTTACAACTTTTGTCTTTGTATCTTATTTCTTATTGGGTTTGCCTTTATTATAACTCACTGGACTGTTTGTTGTTGTTATACCCAACACTGAAACAGCTTTTAAATGCTTCTTTAGCATTGGTTTCTGGGCCTTACTATTCAATTTCTTACAAGCTGGTACTGGGGGAAGTGAAGCCTGATCAGTGAATTTATTGGAACTGAAAATTTTGAGACACTGCAGCCTGTCTCAGGCTCAACATCTGAGGTCCCTTTTGGAAAGGAATGGATTGTGATGCTCCACCTCATCTTCTTCTCCTTTCTTGCTAGAGCTGAGGTATGAAACCCTACTTTCTGTCTGACCTGCTTTCCCTCACCTCCTTCTATTTGCCAGGTTCTGGACCTGTTCGCCCTGTCCTGTTGGAGGCTCTGCGAGCTTTCAGAACAACCTTCTCACAGATCTGACCTCTCCTTACACTGTGATGCATGCTGCAGTTTCCTTAGCAGCATTTAAAATAATTATATATTTGGTACAGGGTCTCATTATGCTGCTTGACCTCAGAATGATCCTCCTATTTTCAGCCTCCCCAGCACTGGGATTGCAGGCATGTGCCACCATGTCCAGCCTCAGTTCCCAGCTTAGCATGCCCGAGGGTGGTGCTGCCACAGCATGCGATACCAGGGATCAAACCTCAGTCCCTGTGTTTGCTTAAGCAGGTGCTGAGTCCACTGAGCTATCTTGCTGGCCCTTCTTGGCAGCTTTTGAGACTTACTTAATATGTACTGTTACGCAGATTTTAATTTTTATTTCCTAAATAATTTGATGGATCCCAATAGAGAAAATAATTGCTTCAGCTATTCCTAGGCTTTGCACATATTTATTGAAACATACTCAGAGGGAACTCATCTCTCAGTAAAATCTTTGCCCTGTGCCATTGACTCTTGAAGGGCAACATAGCTGCAGTTCTTTGGGCAGGGCTCAGTATGTTTGAAGTGCCTCGCATTGCTCTGCAGCCATGCTTCAGCTCTCTTTGTGAATATGGTGGTGGCATTCAGACAGCAAATATTTTTCGTGGCTATGTAAAGTATGGGTAAACATCACAGTGACCTGTTAATTCTTTATTTGATTATGGTGAATGTCCTTTTCTACTCTCCCTAGTTATTTACCATTTTGTCCCAAACCTGCTTTAAACTTTTGAGTGGAGGAGCCACAACTTTTATTTCATTATAAAATCTAAATGTAATCTTTTTTTTTGTTGGAACTGGGGATTGAATTTAGGCCCTTGAGTTTGCCAGGGAAGCGCTTATTCTACTGAGCCATCTCCGCAGCCCATAAATGTAATCTTTTCAACGTCTTGCTGCCCAAGCATGACCATTAGTCGTTATGTTTCAACTCAACTGAATAAGAACTGGAATAAGAACTAGCAGATGAGTAAAGCACAGTTCTGGGGTTGTTGGTAGATGCCTGACTTGGAGACCAGCAAAGTTAGTGAGGGGGTAGGAACTGGGGGCAGCCCCACCATGGATGTGGGTGGTACCAAGCAAAACAGCCGTAACCTGGGCAGAATAAAAATTCAGAGGAAGTGAGTCCATTTTGAAAGAGCTCCTGCTTGACTTTGGACATCAGGCTCTGGTTTCCTTAGCCCTCTGATGCAGACTCATGTGGCGGATTCTGCAGTGAATACCCAGGCCTTTGAGCTGTGACCTGTGCTATGTTCTCAGTCCCTCTTTTTCTGCAGCTTCCATAGACTGGGGCTATGCAGCTACTGGCTTCTCAGGCTCTCTGGATAGCCACTGTGAACTCTTTTGCTTTAGATCCTATAAATTACCTAATAAATCCCTTGCATAAATATATATTATGGGTTCTGTTCTTCTATAGAATGCTAATATGCCAGTCCTTCCAAGTTTTCTTTACCTGATAAGATGAAGTTTTTTTTTTTTTCTTAAAAACACTTCCCTTTGCACTGTCTAGTCTTGTCTTATTAAAGGGTCTTGTACTCTGTGTTACTCAGCTCTCTGTTGCACTTTCTAGTCGTTCGGGAGGCCAGGTCTTGTCATAATTTGTACCAGGATCACAAAATACCATAGCTAATTCATAAAGGAAAGAAATGTGTTATTTCTCATGCCAGTGCTGGGAGGCTGAAGATAAAGCCATCAGTACCTTCAGTGTCATGGTGAGCATGCATTCCTCTTCCGAGGTGCCCACTCTGTGTCCCACAGGGTGGAAGGAGTAGACAGGCTTCCGGTGGCCTCTTTGGTGGGGCCTTGACCTCTTTCCTGAGCACAGAGCTCTCACTGCTGATATGCTCCTTTCTTACTATCTCAGTATATGAATTTTTAGGGGGCGCAGACACTGAGACAACAGCAAGGCTTAGCTGCAAGGTCCCCAGAGTGGTCTGGTCTGTGCGTGATGCCAAGTAGCGTAGCTGTCTCTCTGCTTCTTTATTCATCCTGCTTCATTGTTTTGATGGCCGCCATCACCATCCGCTGCACCCTGTTTATGTTATTAGTTAGCTCTCTCTTTTTTTGATTTCCTTGAGAACAGTGATTTTGTGCACTTTTTTAAGTCCAAAGTCATCTCAGTGCCTGGAAGGTGTTTGGAGCATGGTAGTCATTTAATAACTATTATTGGATCAATGTATAGATAGTTACATGCTTTCATCTTCATCTTTTTGGATGCAGCCGCCTTAGACTATAAATTATGGACATTACTTTTCAATTTTAAAGCAGTGAAAGTAAATAGCAAAAGAAAATGTTTTACCTCTATTCTGACAGCCAGGGTCTGACACACACTACCCAATCGGTACACACTGGCTCACCAGCAGGCTACCTGTTTTCACTGGGAAGAGCCACATTCATTGGTGTAGGCCTTGTCTGTGACCACTGTGCCATCCAATGACATGATTGTGTATGATCTGGTCTTTTCAGAAAGTGGTAATAGCATCATTGCCCTAGAGTAGTAGGGTACTATATTTGCTTATGTTTTTTCATGTGATTTGGTTTTTATTGTTTCTTAATTGTGTATTTAGTAACATTGTAACTAATTTTCAGTCTAAAAATGGTGCCTCATAAAGTTTGCTATATGATTTTTAGTATTTTTTTAAGGTCTGGTTATTGAACCTAGTATTACATCTCTAGTCCTTTAATTATTTCTTTAATTTTTGTTTCAAGACAGAGTCTTATTAATTCACCAAGTTTTCCAGACTGGCCTTGAACCTGAAACCCTCCTGATACAGCCTTCTGAAGTGCTGGGATTTTGGAGGCTACAATTTTCTATTTGACTCTGGATTTTCATTTCCTCTTAAAGTTTTCTACATTTTGTCTTTTATGACTCCCTTCTTCTCATATTTCTCTTTTACTTAAAGGGCAATTCTTTGTCCTGCTTCTTAAGAATTTGTGTAGCCTATATACTGTTGCCAGCCAAAAGTTCCCAGTCTGCATGTGTTCTCACAAACTCATCCAGATAATTTCAATGCCACCACTCAAATCAGAAACATAATTGCTATACTTGACCTTTCTAACAGCCTCCTTGATCTCCCAGCTTTTAGCCTTTCCTCATCAAAGACACTTCCTAGATGGCTGCCAGAATGTCAGCTTCCCAAACTCCATCACTGCAGACCTGGGATCTGAGAGCTTATATTTCTAAGTTCCAGGCTGATGCTGATGTTGCTGCTTTAGATTATGTGATGAAGGACATAAGCAGCCTACTCACTTCTTAGTTTCTTATTTTACATTCGCAATAAAATTATACTGCTATTTATTTGTATTTGCTCTGTCTTCCCTACACTACTTTGAGCCCCTAGCAAAGTGACTAGAATACACAAGTCTCTGACTCTGTGTCTGTCTGTCTCTCTCAATTTGCAAAGTGAAATCTTATTTTAATTTATTAATGCAGTGTTTCCCACTGAGGTTAAGAGTACAAGAATATTTAGGAATTCCTGATCACACTCAGAATTGGCCCTATCCTTTCAAAAGTTAACTGAGCAGAATCTATGTGTTGTTGTTTTGTTTTGTTTTTGTTTCTGTTGTTTAATACCAGGAATTGAACTCAGGGATTCATGCTTCCAGGCAGGTGCTGTGTCACTGAGCTATATCCCTTGCCCATGAAGAATAAGGGGGAAAAATAAGCATTCGTATTCTTGGGTTTATTCTGTCTACTTTTGGGAATATAGTAAAAGGAAACAATTTAAAATAGGCATAGAGATGCATACCACACATTATTTATAATAGAAAAGCAATGGAAAACTTTATGTGCTTGGCATTAGGGAGTGATGAAGTAAGATACATCTAATTAATGAAATTTTGGATATTTGTTTAGATGAGCATTTTGAAGCTCATACAACTAGCGCAAAATTACATTTTGGTTGTTGTAATATTAAGGAAAAATAAGGATGCCAAGTGTTGACATAAGTTATAATTTTAACTTTATTGCAGCATTTCAAATAATCACCTGGAAGGAGATGTACTTAAATTCTAAGGATGAGAATTTCATGATGTGATATTATAATGTGGTTACATTTTAAGCTAAACATTTCTAAATGCAAGCACTTTAAATATTTATCCTGTTTTATGTTATGCAACATTCTTTTTAAAATTAAAATCATGTCAGTGGTAGTTACAATAGGTTTTACTCAAGTGAACTATCAATAAAGAGATTTATTTATATTTTCATGCTTCAGAATCTCTGCGGGGTAACAATATTAGGCACTCAAACATGTTAAATACTTTAACATTGAATAATAAGTGGGAAGTAGTAGCACAGATCTGGAATTTCAGCACTCTTGTAGCTAAGGCAGGAGGGTTTCCACAAGGGCAGCATGGAGTGAGTACCTAGTGAGTTCAGGGTCAGACAACACTACATAGCTAGACCCTACCTTAAAAAAAAGAAAAAAATTTTGAAACGTATCTGAATATAATATAACCTGTGTAACACACAGTGATTGAAGATAAGAGAAAAGGGAGCAGGGTATATGATGTTTTTCATTGCTGAGACAAAAATATGTCACCCAAAATCAAAGGGGGAAAATTTTATGGAACTCAGAGTTTTTAGAGGTTTCAGTCCATGAGTGGCTGGCTCTGAGGAGGGATGGCACATGGCAGAGGTGCAACAGTTTGTGGCAGTGAAAGACAGCAAGATGAACAATGAAGAGAGAGCACAAGCAAGCCTTTTCCTGTCCCTTACACTGTATCCAGTCTATCAGGGTTGGGGCAGCGCTAGTGCAAACTGTGGACGTTGTAGCACCCGTCTACCCTTAAATCCAGAACCTTTAATCCTAGCATTGCAACACAAATCAATGACACATGTAGGTTCAGCCTCCTCTGAAAGACTCTGACCACATGAGGCTTTGGGAGAGCATCTAGGCACAAACCATCACATCACACAGAGATGACGAGTTAGAAGCTAGACTAGGCATTGCCTACACATTAGACAGACTCTTGCAAATAGTATGGCCAAGATTAGTGTGGAATATGATGGTTGATATCATACGATGGTTAGAGTTCTTACTTTGACACCACATTTTAATCTTGAATCCCTTGTCTTTTAATAATTAAGTGATTTTGAGTAAGTTCTTAACTTTTAAAACTTCATCTCATCTGTAAAGTAGGGATGATGAGAATATTTGCTTCTGGTAGATCCTGCTGATTACTTACAACCATCCTAATGTCTTCTCAGCTTGTCTCCCTAGAGTGTGTGCACATGTGTGCACACGCACACGCACACACACACAGACACACACACACAGACACACACACACACACACACACCTTCACACCCACATACCTCCTGTTAGAATCTGCCTCTATCTTTAGATGCTCCAAACATCACATTCTTATTTTTTCCCTTCTTTCATGTCAGGGACATGTATGATCTCTGGGACCCCGGCATTATCTTCTAAGGAAAGATCCTTTTGTCAGTGAAATATATTCACAGGCAGAATGATAATTTTCTTGGCTAGGTTGGATCCTTCTGAGTGTGATATCTGCCATTGCTTGGTCCTTGTGCTGTGAGGGAGGCTCACTGCAACCCAGACACAGCAGAGGAGACAGATGCATGGTCCGTCCAGGGTGACATCATCTCCCAGGCAGCCTCTCTTTATTTGAGATGATGCAGCAGCCCAGGGCAGAAGTCAGCATGGCTCTTCTAGTGCTTGCAGTTTGAACCACCACAATGTTTTATATTAGATGGATGACAGGTGAAGGGCTTAGCAAGAAGGTGAGGGGCAGTCATCAAAGCACATTCAGCTGAGCACGGTTGTGCATGCCTTCAATCCCAGCACTTGGAGGGGGGTCTAAGGAAGCAGGACTGCCGTGAGTCAGAGGCCAGTCTGAATGCCTCAGTGAGACTCTGTCTCAAAAAGACAAACAATAAAATATGCATTCGACAGCTAGTCTTGAACAGCTCACTTAACTCTCCATGATTCACTGTCCCCACCTCCAAGTCAGAATGAGGAAGCACCCACCTCATGTGGTTAAGATAGAGGAATAAGGAAGTATAATGCCCACGAAAATGCCAGACACATCTAAAAATCCTTACGGTAGGATTTAAATGCTAGTAATAGCATAATAACATTTCAATGAATAACAGATACTACCCTTTCAGACTAATGATTATAGTGGCGATTTGGTGGTTAGCTTGCCATTTAATAGGAAGGTACAGTGACATCTTTCATGTTATACAATCATGTCACCTAACTTCAAATTCAGGACACTTTCTTCAACACTACATTGCTACTAAAGTTTCAGCAGTCTTGCAAAAGGATTTATCACTTTTTATCAATTATAACATTATTTTTAATATGATGCATAATTTAATGGATAGACATGATAAATACCTCTGCTTTTAATTTGGTAATCTGAACTCAAATTATTTTCCTGAATGTTTAAATAATTTGTATTTTCTAATTAATAATTTATTTCATGATATTGGATTTTTTATTGCAAAACTTTTGGAGTGAATTCAGTGTGAACTTCTCAAGCAAGCTGAGTGTGTAATACATTTGGGGTACCATCTGTAACGTTTTTCCTTAATTATTTCATGAGTAATCTCTCAATACTCTTACATTCTAAGATATGCAAAATCTATATTTTTAAGGAAGCAAAACCATTATTATATTTTATGTCACAAAATGCTACACTTTGAAGACACATAGAGAGCTCAGGTCAGAAGGATCAAGAATTAATGCTCAATCACTTCTCTTTTACTGAAAAGAAAGATTCTGTTGCAAAGGTGTTTAGTATGAAAACACCCACATTATCTTGAGTTGGGTCTCATTTATCTCTCAGGTATAATTTCTGAAATTGTATCTTATTCTTTGTGCCAGCCCAGGAACAAAGTGTGGTGGTCATGCCTGTAATCCCAGCAGTAGGGACACTAATACAGGAGGGTAGCTAGGAGTATAAAATATGTATCAAGACTCAGTATCAAAAAGGAAAGAATGAAAGAACAAAAAAAAGAAAGAGAGAACTAGAAGGATAGGACTCATGTAAAGCAAGAGGTGAATTCTGTGATTGCTTGAATTTGGTGAATAGAAAGACAACCGAAACATCAAAGTGGCATTGACTCTAGTTAATTACTTAGGTGTAAAAACATGGTAGGGTGCTGGGAAGTTGGCTCAGTGGAATAAACACTTTCTTTGCAAGCACAAGGAATTGAGTTCAATTCCTGTTTCTGAAAAAAAACAAAAGAAAGAGAAAGAAAACATGGTAGGCTCCTCTGGAGTGGGAAAAGCAGGCTGAACTTGGAAAGAGAAAGAATAAACCAAGCACTTTTGGACATGTCTGGTTACATAGTATGGCAAATAAATGAATGATACATGCCATGAATTGAAATTCAAAAGAGAGGAGAAGTAGCATATTTGGAGAACTATAAATGATCAGATGACACAACTCAGCCAACAAACCTTAGTGAGAAAACAGCTCTGCTTCCTCCTGTAATTCTGTGGCAGTTAAGCTTACTTATGTCAGGTCCATCAGCTTGGGAATTAACTAGGGGTTTAGAAAAACACATTTCTGAATGTATCGATGCAGTTATGGAGCTATAACTTTGAGTATGCTCCCTAGGCCCTCCTCGCTTATACAGGCCCTTCTATGCCTCCTGGATGCCATTAACTGAACATATTTGCCTCCCACAACCACTCTTCCATGATGTTCCTCACTTGAAGCCAGGAAAAAATGGACCAAATCCTTCCAAACTGTGAGCCAAATTTAACTTTTCCTCCTTCAGTTTTTAAGTGTTGAGTTTGTGTCAATTTTTCTCCAACTACAGGAAACAGTATAGAATATTGGTGGGAGAGAATGACATTGATCAAGACTGCACGTGATCACATGGTCCACAGGGCTTCCGAACCTGTTTTCAGAAGAAGTTTCAGAAATGTTCAGAGATGTATCCTGGGGAAGTTCTGGAATGCTGCAGTCAGAGCTTGAGGGATGGTTGTGGCCCAATGAGAAGGCCAGAATGGCAATAGGAATGTGAAAATAAAGGTGAGTCTCACAAGATTTCAGTGGAGAATAAGGATTATTTGGGGTGTTGGGTTAGATACCATGTATGTTACACTCTAGCAACTTTGTCTATATTTTATCCAAATGTGGAAAATTTGCGGGAGGCCAAATTTAAGGCACATACATTAATTCATCTGGCAAAGGACTTTTCATGGCAGTCCAGTATTCAGATTATGCATGGGTACTGTGGGCTGCTTTTGGCCAAATTTATATTGAGAATTATGGAAAAAAAAAAGGCAGAAAATGTTTGAAGTCTTCAGTTTTTGTCTTAGAAGGATTTATACATAAAATTTGGGACAAACTAGGGGTTTGTTTTTATTACTGTTAAAAAACAAATAAGTACTTTGGGTAGGGACAATAAGAAAGACGCCTCATCCAGGCGTGGTGGTGCATGCCTGTAAATCGCGGCACTCACAAGGCTGAGGTGGGAGGATTCTTGTGAGCTCAAGGTCAGCCTGATCAGCCTGTCTCAAGAAGACCAAAAGAAAGAAAAAAAGAAGTCCCAGGGAAAGCTTAGGAATCAACAAAAAATCATCCATAATAAGCTCAAAGGTACAAAACTAAGCATCTTTCATTTGAATAGTCAAGAAGCCCCTTTTTGACAAAGACCATCTAGAAAATTTATGGTGAATTATGCATATTTCCTGAGATTTGCTTCACAGAGCTCAGCCACCCAAGCTACCAGAGGCTGCTACACCCACAGTCCCAGGGAGCCTGTCTCCTGCTCATGCTGCCAGTTGGCCTTGTTGTCATCCATGTGATACAGGTTTTATTGTTATTCAGAATGAATGAGTTTGGGAATCAGAAGTCTTCCATTAAGATTTCAAAGGAAGGTGTGGGAAACCAGGTGGTAGAGCTAGACCATTCCCTCAAATTCTCATGGGTGTGGAAGGTGATTTGACCATTTAGATGCTATATTCATCAGTGAGTCTATTCAGTGATAAGGTCAGCAGCTCAATATGCTATCAGAAAGTTGACATGGTGGGGAAATGTGGATCATGGTGTGTGGTCAAGAAGGCTAGATCTCCTCCCCCAGCTTCTGCCCCCTAGCCCACCTCTTTCTGGCTGCCAGAGGTTGTGAACTTTTCCACCTGCTATTGTCTCTGCCTTGGAGCCAGTCAACCATGACTGAAACTATGAAACTATCTCTCCTACCTTAAGTTGTGGGAAGTGGGTATTGTGCTTGACAATCACAAAGTAACTAAGATAACAAGTAAGGAGCTCCTGAGAGAGCAGAGTATGAAGATCAAGTGCAGTGGAAACTGCAGGAAGTCAGAGAGAGCAGGAACATAAAAGATCTGCTGAAGAAAGCTGCATAAGCTACCCAAGACAGATGCCATGTGGACAGCTACCAGCACCACAGGTATAGGGCTGCTCAACTCTTCTGAAATGCACATCTCACCACCATGTGTTCCAGATGCCTGTAGAGATACAGCACTTAATGGTTGCCATGCTGTGTTTGTGTCTTGCTTTGGTCCTGTTCTTTTCTAAACTCCACCACTCTTATTTCACATGGGGATGTTTACCATGTGCCATTACACCCTGAAATTGTGTAACTTGGTTTATATTTTTTCAGCTGCAAGTTTACCTTGAGTTCCATGGGAGAAGTAGACTTGGACTCTAAGTGATCCTGAGACTATTAAGGCCTCATGAAAGGCATTATTGTTTTTCATTTTTAAGTGGGTAAGTTGCATCATGGTAGATAATATTATAGATTGGTATTTATTTGGAGGTTAGGTGTAATTTATTTATTTTTTATTTTTTGGCAGAACCGGGGATTGAACTCAGGCCCTTGTGCTTGTCAGGAAAACGCTTATTCCACTGAGCCATCTCCTTGGCCCCTTGATTACATGTAATTTAAAGATCCATGTTTCCATATCAAGTTGACAATAGGTATAATGTGATAGCTACATTTAATTGTGTCATATTTAAGTGGATTGGGAGCTATCTAGGAGATTCAAAAGCTTACTCACAGATGGGTAATAAAGGCAGGACTTTGGGTACTATAAATGACACCTGCTCTTCAGTACCATCTCTGCAATGTCCATAGCCCCCATTAACTGAACATCTTTTCACTCCATGATTTCCACCATGTTTCTTCCTTGGAGCCATGAACTGAATGAGTGAAGCATGAACTAATCATAAACTGAATTTCTTTAAACAATGAGTGAAATTTAAGGCTCTTCTCTAGGTTATAGGTATCAGGTACTGTGTTCAAGTAATAGGAAAGCTGACTAGTACAAATACTCATGTTTTTAGTTAATTCTCTCTTGATACCTGAAGGGCCTTAAGACAAGAATAAGCCCTCTAGAAAATGAATAAGGGCTATCGAAAACATGGAGAGTGAAAACAAAGCATTAGCAGAAAGTAATTTATTTTATAGTATCATCAATTTTTTGTGAGTACAAATAACATTATTATAAAATAGGCACTTTATTTGCAAGTATTTATAAATGTTAATATTATGGATAGAATATTAATCATTTAAAATGATATTCCATGTTTAGTAACTTTTGTCATCATTGTAATTCATTAATAAATTACAAACACTATCACTAAGTATAGGGTCTGCAATTATTTCTTTCTTTTAAAAAATAAAATCCTATCTTAGAAAGGTTAAACTCTTAATCTCTAAAGAGTGACTTATATCTTATACAGAGTTACTTGTCTGGAGAAATCTGAAACTGTAAACAGAAATGCATTCTTTGACTTTGAATGGAAAGCAAAATGGTCAGGGGTAGAATACTTTCCTTTGATAGAGTCCACAGTATAACATTTTCATGCCAAGACAGGAAAAGTGTTACCAGGAAACTCCAAGAACATTAGACCTCACCCATAGCTAAGGGTGCTTTTGAGAGATTACAATGGTAAAAGAATTAGCTGGAAGTACCAAACCTACATGGGCTTCTCAGTAGGCACCTCCCAGGCTGTTATTATTTTAATAATTTTATTGAGAAACATATAGCAATGAGACAGTTTCAATAATTAATCTATTGCACATTGTTGTCTTAGTGGTTATTCACTGTACAAGATGCAGACATGATATCCTGTCCTTAAACACTACTAGAACAAATCTAATCTTTCTGTTCATTGAATTACATGCATCCTAACTATTTTGAATATACAGATATAAAATTGTCATACATTTGCATTCATTTTTTGTTTGGGTATTCCATTGTCATTTAAATATTATAGGTGTGTAAATTCAGCGAAATATCCCAAGATAGTCCAGTAGTCCATAATAGCAGTGGGTTTTCCATAAGACTAGAAATGTCAGAAGTTGTTAACTTGAGCCTTTTACAGCTCAGCATATTAATGGCTTTACTTTTTATACCTCTTTTTTTATATTTTTCTGCTGGATGGTTAAGAGCAAGATAAAGCAAGACACATAGAACAAGAAATGTAACTTTTGTACCTACCAAGGTCAGTCAAATCCCCTCAGGATTTACCCTGAAACCCTGTACCGAAGTTTGTAGATCCTTTGTCAGTGTCAGTCATGTGGATGAGTCACAGCCATTGCTTGACCAACTTGCTTTATTAAATAATAAACATTATTTTTATAAAGGTTTTTCACTTGAAACCCTACTTTTTTCTTGTGGAAGTATCTGTTGAAAATGGGCTGTTACCTTTTCACTCTACATGAACACATTGATCATTTTTCATAGAAATTAGCTTATAATAAAGATAAAATGACTTTGGTGAAAGTATTTTACTTAGTTTAAGTACCAGTAGATGATGGTGCCTTTTGCTATTACTTAAGTGGAAACTCAAGTAGGGTTTAACTGAATGTTTTGCTAGGAAATTATATGGGAGATGTGTACCTACTCAGTGGAAAAAATCTAAAATAAGCCATTAACAAAGGCAATGTTTATTAAAAATGACATTTCCCTGGAAGTCTGTTGTTTGTATCCACATAAAACTTCTCTACTATTTTCCCCACTTGACATGAAAATCAGTGAACACCAAGTAGCTGCTGATTTCATTTTGCAAAACTTTCTTTGTTAACTTATCCAGGTATCTTATAAACCTTTCCATTGGTATTGAAATTTAATGAAGTATTGTCAGTTGGGCTTTGCTTTGACTTTATTTGAATTTGAGCTAAGTTTAGGGAGAAAAATACAGAAGTCTATTACTCATGATTTCACATCTGTTGCAGTTTAAAAGACTGAGCTGCCAAGAGTTTTACGAAGCATCATTTAGTAGTGACTCAGGAATAAGTAGCCATGCTCCACCTCAAAGGGCAGGGTCCCCTCCATTGTCCATCTTCTTACAGTATTTCCCATGTCTTTCCTCAAGGTTCAGAACTGAGCTAGGAATTTGAAATTTTTTCTTAAAGGGGAACTGATAATTGGTAAGCAATACACATAACATAATCTCTTGATTTTCTCGTTAAAATGTTCACAGATTGAAGCAATGTGGTCGGACGCTGATTAAAAACAAGCCCCCACAAACTGACTTCATTTTTGCCTTTCATCAATTAATTGAGATTTTCAAAGTCTCTGACATTTCTAGATGGTGGCTTTCACCTCTGGAAAATGAAAAGGAGAACAACTATGCAACGTATTGCAAAGATTCTTGCTGCTGTTATTATTCAAACTTGAAGTGGAAATGAAGTTTCCAATTTTTCCTGCAATTTCAAGATACAATTCTTATTAACATCACACTATAAAAGGGCCATAAAATAGAAGATTATATCTTGTAGCTTTAGGTCTTTGGCTTAAAACTGGTAATTCAGTTTTCTCTTTTCATCGCTCTGTTCTTATGAGCACTGTGGTCATACTAACTGTACCAGGTAATCTTAATTGTCTACTTGACTGGATTAAGAGACTCCTGGAGAGGAGACTGCATCTCGAGGGTGTGATGTGGAACTGGAAAGTCTGAAGTCTCCAGGGAATGTTGGGAAGGCCGAAACACTCTAATGCTGCAGCCTAAGGATGAGAACTCAGGCACAATTTCCATGTTGCAATCTGGAGGTAGAATTTTTTTTTTTTACTTCTGGCATCCGTCTTTTCTTAAGGCTTTTAATTGATCATATCAGCCTCTGCTTTACTTACACTCTACTGATTTAAATCAAAATCACATTTGGCAAAAATCTTCGGAAGCAGAATTCACACTAACGTTTGACTAACCAGCTGGACTACACAGTGAAGCTGACACATAGATGAACTGAAGAGACTATCATGAAATACCTTCCTCAAGGCCGTGGACCTTCCTGTTGGTGCTTCCTTCCTGGCTGCCAGGCTGGAGGTTGTGCTTTGCAGTCCTTGTGGTTGTCGGCCATTCACTCCCATCTATTTGGGAGCTGGAATTCATGCGATAACTTCTTTTTTCCTGCATTTTAGGGAAGGGGCTACAGGGTGTTCAGGGTCTCACTACTAAATTGGATTCATAGTGATCCGCCTGCTTAAAGCCTCCCAAGAGCTGGGGTTACAGGCGGGTGCCATCATGCCCAGTCTCAGTTGCCCTCTCAGTGCACTCCAGGGACAGGGCTGGCCCAGTAGTCCAGGGGATCAAACCCCTGGCCTCAGGGGGATAACGTGCTTACAGGTGCTTTAATCTCCTGAGCTATTTGGCAGGCCCTTGTGGGATAATTTTTTTACCTAATTTTGCTATAGATTTGTTTTTGATCTTTAGTTACTCTCTCAGGATATTCAAGAGTGTTTAAGAGAGACTTGACCTTTGCAGTTTTTCCAGAATCCTTTTGCTTATTTCTGAGGAAAATTTGTTAAGGTTTCTTAATTTGCTTTCTTAAACTATTTAATTCTTAAGTGAATTTGTCATTTTAATAATTTCTCCAACTTTAAATTTTTTTTAATCCTTTGTATTTGTTTATTTATTTATTTGTTTGTTTGTTTGGTACAAGATCTCACTACGCAGCTTGGACTCATAGTGATACTCCTGGCTCAGCCTCTCCAGAGCTGGGATGACAGGCTTGAGCCATCACACCTGGTCAGCACAGAGCACCCAGCATGTGGTACTCGGGAATGAAATTGGGTCCTTGGGCTGGCCAGGCAGATGCTTAGGTACCTGGCTATCTCCGCAGTCAGTCTTCCCAACTTTAAGACAAGTGTGTGATATATAATCTTGCTGTAATATATTTTAATATAATTACATATATATATTCTAGTGCAGAATTTTTTAACCTTAATCTGAGTTTATAGCTGCACTTATATTATAAAAGTGTTTGAAAGCAGCAACACAGAACATTGAAATAATGGAGGGAGACCTATAGTTTTCAAGCTAAAATATTCTCTAAGATTTAATAAGTCATCCCCTCTAGCTGAGCCTATTTTCCCATGTATAAGGTAAAAAATCCGGTTTTTCAGACTTTATAGAATTCTTGTTTTGCAAATTGAACCTCATTGAGGTTGACCATATGCCTTGAACTCAAGGTTTTGCATTTTTACAATATTCAAAATTAACATATTCACTTAATTGTGTAGCACTGTTTTCTTATCTTCGAAGTAAAAGATACTTATACTATCTTTCCAACTGAGCCAGTGTGGGAATTAATATCATAAATGGAAACTGAAAATCATTCAAAAGACTCAACACAGATTAGATAGTATTTGTTTGTTACTATCACTTTGATGCCTATCATTGTTTGAAGGCCAGATGGAAAGTCTAGACTAACTCCCTCCCTAATGATCAGCCTTTCTTTTGCACTTGGAGAGTTTCCCCAGATCCCTCTATTTCCTCTACATAATTTGGAGAAACAGTACAATGAATGACTTAAAGCTTTCTCACATCCTCAATAGTGTAGTTCTTATAAACAACTACATTGCAAGTTGTTTAAAGGCCATCTCCATAGAACAATTTAAAATTATTGAAACCGTGATAGAAAATTATTTAAATATATCTTAGTGAGGGTCTTTGTCCTCATAGTTCTAACAGTCTTCCTCTTAAAGCCTTGGCTTTCTCATTCAAGCCATTTGAGTATTTCTCAGAATTGTAATGCAGACATGAATTTGTCTGCTAAGTAGATCTAGGAATGCAGATATGAATACTCAGACAAAACAGTTTTCTCTAGTTTCCTCTAATAAGCCATTAATGTTGGGGAAATTTATCTCTAGAGATCAGTGAGATTCAGTGAGAGACCATGAAATTAACCACATCTTAGCCAATGATTTCTCTTTCTCTTTCTCTCTCCCTCTCCTTCCCTCTCTGTTCTCTTTTCTTCCCTCCTCCCTCCTAACCTGCTCTCCCCTTCTCTCCTCCCCTGCCCCCCAGGCTCTTACATATTTAAGGCAAGTGCTAAACCACTGAACTATACACTATCATTCCCTGGTACACTTGTGTTATTAAAAATGAGTAAATGTCTAAATAAACATTTTAATTATTAAATAGATTTTGACTTGAATTTATGTCCAATAGGCTAGTACCTCTATCTGTAAAGTTTTAGTTACATAATGTTCCTCCTCTAGTTATTATCTTTCAGTGAAAAGGAAGATTATGGAAAGGTTCGAAGGATAATAAAACATCCCCCATTTCACTAGTCAGATCTGTTGGCATTTCCCAGGGGAAATACTAGATTTTACTTGCACCTGATGGAGCTGACCCTAGAGAATCCTCTCCTCAACTTAGGCAGATGTCTCATTCTGGGGGAAAAATATGGAGTTATATATTCATCATAATGACATTTGTTAGTCTATAGGTTTAATCTTGAATTCATTTTTTACTTAAGTACTCTTGCTTTGGCTTTACAAAGCAGAAATGTATTAGTAGGTACCGGAGTCACCTGTAGATAGGCCTCAGCATATAAGAATAAAAATATTAACAACATTTACATTTCATGAATTTTCTAGTAGTTTAAAATGACAATTGAATGCAGATAACTGACACTACAAGACTCCTTGAAGTTCTATAACCAAGAAGTAGGAGATCAACAGGCATATTTATATGATCCCTTAATTGTTCATATGTACAATGATTCATTCCGTTTCTATTTAATCAAAAAGGAAGTTTGAAAAAGAAAAAAAAAGAAGAATCAGTGTTAATTGATAAAGAGTAGCTTTTTTGCATTACAGTATTTCCAGTGCAGTATTTCTTATGAGTTCCCAGTATGCCCTTGGCGTCTCTCAGTGTCTGTAACAGTGAAACACGTTCAACCTGAGGCCCTGTGAGGACCACGCGGATTAGTCCACGCAGGTCTACCTTGAATTTGTGTCTCTAGAAGTCTGGCTGGCATTTTCAGGTTGGTCTTAGAGTATTACAATGTATGAAACTAAAATTACTTTTCCTTTTTTGGTGGAACTGGGGATTGAACTCAGGCCCTTGCCTTTGCCAGGCAATTGCTTGTTCTACTGAGCCATCTCTCTGACCCCTGAAAGTAAAATTTCTTTGAAAAGTTAAGAATATGATCTTTTGATCAGCCTTGGGTTTCAACAGTACAAAAAGCAAAAGTTTAATATTTGGTGAAAGAATAAAAGTACCAATCAATCATTTGGCTATTGTTTAAATTTTAGTTCTTAAAAACAGGAGAATCACTGAGTCTGATCTAACAGATCAGAATGAGACCCTGCAAACTCTGTACTAATACATTAAAAATAAATAAATAAATAGATTTTAGTTCTTTTCTTTATAAATTATATAATGTTGGAGAAGTTATTTGGAAAACTGAAACACAGAAAAATTATTTATAGGATAAGGAATAGGTCACAAAACCAGAAAGAAGACATATAGTTTATTGCAAGCAGACACCTGAAAGAAGATCCTGAGCACAAGCATTGGTTGACAGCTTCTTATGTCTTTTACCTTTCTTAAAGGCAAAGTTTAGAGAAGTCTAAGTTTCCGTTAGACTCTTTCAGCAATATGCTGTCAAAGGTGCTGTCAAACAAGTGACCTTAAATAAGAGTACAATGCTTATGTTTGCATTAGTGTTCGACTAGCCTTCCAAACAGACTAAGACAGTCTTGCTAGACCAAACTGAATCTGGAAAACAGCTCAGCATTCAGCAGACTCAGGGCCAGAAAGTTCTTCAAGAATTTTAAGATTTTAGATGTTTGGAAGTACATTTCTTGAATATCTTTAATAAGAGAAACCATCATAATTTTAAGGTATGGTCACACCAGATAAAATTCACAGGACTAAAAGTGCCTTTTTGTTAGCAAGGTTTTCCTATATGAAATGAACATACTGCTGAGCCAGTTGAGTTAATCTCTTTGTCTGAGTTTTAGGGTTTGTACTTTTCATGCTGGATGAAATCAGATCACTGTAGGGGATTAGCACGGACAGGTGACTTTCACAATAGAAAGAGGGCCGTACATTCCACGGCTGCCTGTCATTTTCTTTCTTGACTTTCTATCTTTGTCGCTCTATTTTTGACCATTATCCCTCTTGGTCAAACATCTCTCACTTTCTTCTACTCTTCTTACCTTTTACATAGCAGGATTAAAAATACTAAATTTTTTTTGTGCTAAAATCACATGTCGTCTTTTCATTCTTTCCACTTAAACTTTCCACCTAGTTTGCCTATGTTGTGCTTCTCTCCCTTCTTGATTCCTGAGCAACATGATTTGCTACACTCCCTCAAGTTCTTTATCACTATGTGGTATTTCTTTTTTATTTCTTTCTTTGCTTTTTTCTTTCTTTTGCAGAATCAGGGTTTGAACTCAGGCCCTTGCACTTGCCAGGGAAGCACTTATGTCACTGAGCCATCTCCCCAGCCCCTCTATGTAGTGTTTCTATCCAACCATGCTTTTCTGACTATTCATTTCTTTATCAAATCCAACATTAAAATATACAGTTTAATTGATACTTCAGGTATTTGTTTCCTTATGGAGGTTTCCATTGTATAATACATCAATAAATTTATACAGTTTTCTTTATTAATATTTATTTTTGCCATAAAGTCCACAGAAATGACCTAAGAAAGGATAGAGGAAAGATATGTCCCTTATACTGGTTACACATGAATTTAACATATTGTCTTTATTCTACAACTTGTTACTGGCTAAGTCTCTGAGATTGAGATAAAAATATCATGCAAACAGGCTAACTCACATTTATGAGGACAATTTCTCTTACTTTTATAATTGATCATGGGCACTGAATCAATATGGTAGGGTTCTTTCCAATGAATTAGGATCAAGAATTTAGCAGATGCCCCTCAAGGGAGGAGACACGAACTATTTTTACCTTGGTGTTAATGAAAAAAATTATAAGAACAGCATTAGTAAGTCCCTGCATAGATACCTTCTTGTTATATTTATAGTGTCCTCCAGGGAAAAGATTAGTATGTCATAACTAAGATATATTCTTCCCCTCTTTCTTAGAAATAACTATTTTTTCTTCATTTATGAGGATGGATGGAGATAATTGCAAATAACTAGAAAGCAGGAAAATTGGGTTAGACAAATGCCTCTCCACTTCCAAAGAGGTAAGCAAACATGAAGTTGATCCTGAATTAATTTGACACAGGTTCTTCAAAAATCCATTGTTTCAGTTGGTAACTATTTTGTTAGTCAACCTTACAGTTTCCCTGGGTAGTGAGAATCTGATTTCATACCTGGGATTGAGTTCATCTCATCATGAAAAATTATGACCTAAAGTCTTTGGGGGCTCAGGTCCTGAGTTTTAATTACTGCTTTTCTTATTTCATAGTAGTTTCACAACATTATGGTTGTATTTGATTTCTACAAAGGAAGGAATTAAAGTGACAACTGACACCGATGTGCAGGTGTTAGGGAAGTCCGCCCAAAGCTACATTTCAGGAGTGAGACTAGCATGTCTATTTGGATTATTTGCTTGATGTCAGTTGTCAGGAAGCCTAGTGGAAATTGTTGATGGTTATTTCCTAAGTCACTTTCTCAATGTCAAACCACCCTTTGTAATAACTATTTAATTAATATACATTGACTGTTTGTTTAACGCTTAGTTACACTTTAGTATCTTCCAAGAATCAAACGCAAATATCCTGCTATAGTATCCTGTATTTCCAGTATTTCAGAACAAACTTATCCCATCCACTATATTAGCAATTCTTGTTATTTATCCCAGTTTTCCTCAACTTGACAATAAATTGTGCAAGTCAGGAGCAATGTTTAAATCTTTTTAGCAGCTCCAGGAATGTTCGGGGTCCTAGAACAAATAACAGATGCTTCACAGCACCCTTGAATGAAACAATTACCTAAAGATCATTCTAAAAATTTTATCCAAAATCATTTGAAGGAGAGAAGGAAGTATCCCTAACCCATAACATTTTCACAATTGAAATTTCTCTCAACTGTATTCATTCTTTCAACCAGGATTTGAGAGAAAACCCCAAGGTTAGCTTTTCTCTCACAGACTGTTTTCTCAACCATGTTTGGTGTTAAACAAGGCAGTGGGGTGCAAGAATTTTTCAGTTTGGTTTCTGAAGGCATGTGTGAGAATTGTGGTGGAGAAATTTCTTAGGCTGTCTTGATGACTAATTTATAGACAGCTTAGCAGTACTGCAAACACCATTGTTTAAATAAACTGTTAAATTTCCCTCTTTCAGTGAGTCATGACTTCATCCATGTATTCAGTGCGACTTCTCTTTGCATGAAGAATGGAAATACATAGAAAAGCGGAGGGTGTGAGTGAGAAGGTAGTAGTGCTCAAGGAAAGCTTCCCAAAGGTCTAAACTAGAGCCTTTCTTGAACAATAACAACAATATCTTCTCTTTACTAGAAATTTATTATGTTTAAGCTGTTTAATGTGGTTTATACTTCTTAATCCCCTGAACAGCATAAGGAATTTCATAGTACTAATATTGTCACATTTAAAGATGACAGTGGTAAAGCCATGAGAGGTTAAGTCACATTCCTAAAGTGACGTGACATCTAAGTCATGTATGAAATTCAAACTTGAATCTGATTCTGCACTTTGTGTTCTTTTATTTTTATTTTTATTTATTTATTTTTTTGAGGAACTGGGGATTGAACTCAGACTCTTGCATTTGAGCTTATTCTACTGAGCCATCTCCCAGGCCCCTTTGTGTTCTTAATGACTAGTGGATCCTGTGGGTACTTCATCTGGTTCATGAAATTTCACCTTTCAAAAGTTCTTGATATGGACTAAGATAGGTGTTAATTTTTATACAATAAAATTAAAGGTTAAAAAATTTCAATTAAATTTTTATGTGATATGGTGTTCTGGAAAATTTAAAGAATTGTGTGAGTTGAGTGATAAACATAGCCATCATTGTGTAGCACCCGTCATGCAGTCTTTTATTTCTTATGGAAAATTAATTGCACACCTTTTTTTCCTACAGTATTGAATTTTTTTTTTAAAATCCATTTGCCAAGGTCTGTTTTGGAGCCTGGAATATTAAACTGTCATTTCACAACCAAAAAAGGACAAGAGTAAAATGAAAATGGATCTCACTCCAAATGACTAAAAGTTTTTTTGGCATTGTTTAATATTTGGTGGGAAATAAGTGAGCTGTAATGTAACAGAGCAGAAACTCCTTGCTGTCATGATTTGACTACTGCTTTTAACCCCAGAATTAAACAGAACAGACAAAACACATTTCATACCACCCATAGTGAAGTAATATTCAGTCTTGCAGCACCATTTTAGGAGTAAAATAAGTTATCTTTAAATCTACTCTCTCTCCTTTCTAAATCTCTAAACAGGAGACTTCATCAAGTTTATTTAAAACATAGTTCTTTTGTTGTCTAAAGATATATATATATATATATATATATATATATATATATATATATATATATATATATATATATATATATATATATATATATATATATATTTGGTTCAGGGTCTCACTATGCAGCTCAGACTTGTAGTGATCCTCCTGTTTTCAGCCTCCCCAGTGCTGTGATTACAGGCACACACCACCATGCCTGAGTGGCTGGCTTGTTGCAGGGAGTAGGGTTGGGGTTGGGGGGTGGGGTCAGCACAGCATGTGGTGCTGGGGATTGAACCCTGGTCCCTGCACTCGCCTAAGCAGGGGCTTTAGTCCACTGAGCTACCTCCCCAGCCTTAAAGAATATATTCTTTGAATTGGTAGATTCTAGGTGCTTACTCTGTTAAAGTTGTAAGTAATTGAATCTTCTTCTACATGAAAGACTAAGGTTTTCAAAGGCAGAATTAGGTGTGATGTTTTAAAAGATTAGAGAGCTGTAGATCAGTACATTGACACTGAACATACTGAGCACCTGCCATACGTATTTTGATACTCCTTGGCAATTTTCATTTAATTAAAGAAAAACTGTAGACTATGGCATTTTCTTACCTTTTGTGGAGTTTCCTTACTTTTTTTTTTCTTAGTTTGAGCTTTAAGAAACATCTGCAAGAAAAGAAGTACTTTTCACTTGAAGCTTTGTTCTTTCTTCTGATGCATTAACTCGTAGTCACAATTACTGACGGCAGAGTTCCAAAAGGCTGCAGTCCTCCACCTTTGTCTCAGGCTCCTTTCCCTCCATCTAGTAAGTTTCCCACCTCCAGTCTCAGGGCCAGTCCTTCCTTTCATAAACCCTAGGAAGGCCTCTCCTCCCTTTCCCCTTCCTTTGACCTTTGACGCATAACCCTGGGGCAATGGTGAGCTTTTCCTTTTCAAGAGTTGAGCTACAGTCACATGTTCGGATTGCCGTCTCCCAGTGCCTTCCTATGAAGCTGTGGGTGGCCCAGTGCGATGGACACTCAGTGCTTCCACTGCATGATGGGAACTACTAACTGCCAATCATCTCTTCAGAACCAGCTTGTTGTTCTTGACACCTTCATATGAACAGATGTTCTTGCCTTGCACTGCCTGTGGCATCCTGTTTTCCACATCATAAAGTCCATTATATTGAGTGATTGCTTATTTAAATAACTCTGTCTGTACAAGTGAGAATTATCTTCAGTTTATAGTTCATATCCACAGTCTTGTAATATAGTACCTCACATTTAGAAAGTGCTCAGTAAATATTTATTGGGTAAATGAATGCATGAAATGAGTATTGATCAACTACTATGCGTGTGGCCCCTTTTCAGGCTTACCAGGGATCTCCACTAAGGCAGAAGTGTCTGCTGGGTGCATTTCTGGAGCTCTGCAGTACATGGAGCAATTTTCTGCACAAGCAATGGGGAAGGCATGGGAATGAGGATGTGGGAATGGGAGTCTAAGTGAATGAACGACATGAGCAACGATGGAGAGGCAGGGAAATGAGGAAGAACAGATGAGAAGGTCTGAGTTGACACACGAACCCTAGATAACTTCAGCCTTCTCTGTCAGCCCACCTACAGGAAGCCTCTGGCCTTCACCTCATATTTCACTTATCTCCTAAGACTTTTCATGTTCCCCAGGAAGCGTTGTCTTTTCTATCTTTTTAGAGTTCTGTTTCCTCTCCTATGAAACTGACTCATTTTGAGTTAAAATGATTTGTATGCATGACATCATACTTCTTCTGTTCAGCTGTAAACTCTGTGAGGGAAAAGCCTGTCCACACTGGAGAATCTCCTTCCCTCTGTAAAAATCAAGCACATCCACGGTTGTCATAATGACCACCACCATCATCATCTTACTTTTTTGACATTGGGATGCATTATTTCCTCAGTGGTATGCAATTACAGTAAATGAAGAAATCTCTTTTCTTTAGTTTTTATCTACTAAATTAGTTATTTGTAGATATTTATTCTATCAATACTTGACTTTGTGGACCAACACATCTGGCCATTGATAACTGATTACTGGACTTAAAGGCTTGTGTATGGAGTGCAGATATTTTCCTTTGTATTCAAATCATCAACAAAATAGTTGTAATTTCTGCATTTGACTTTGCAAGTAGGAAGGAAAATCATGGTTTAAATTGACAATTGAATTGAAAACTTTGGCCATTAAAATAATTTTGTGCTCTTTGCTCTTTGCAGTTTATGCCAACTGGAAAGAATTGGGTATTCATGAAGAAGATCGTGAACATCTGAAAACATATTTCCTATTGAAATGTTGCACCCAGACTTTGCCTTTGACTCTGTCCTGGCAAGACCTTACTCTGCCTCTGTGGCATGAAACAGTGAGAGACTATTGTGCCTTCTACCTTAGCCTTATGATCTCAGGTAAATTAATTAATTTATACTGACATAGTAGCTCAATCAATTGAATTTTAAGATCACTTCTAGCCTCAGATTTCTAAGATTTTGTGACTCTTTAGGAAGTAAAAAGCATGGTTGTGATTAGTATAGAGCTTTGTTTCCATCTTATTCTTATGGCTGGTCTTTCTGTAGTGGGAAGTAACAATGACTGAGCTTGAAAGGTCAAAAGCCAGAAAACTCATGGTCATTTTTTCCTTTTTTTTATGTTTTAAGGGTAAGTTTTTCTGAGACCTGTATGTCCTATACATTGAGTATATTGCTCAGAAAAGATGCACAATGGTGGAAAAGGTGAGAGATGAAAGATTTATGTGCATTCTTTTTTTTCAAAAAAAGTCAATGGATTCTGTAGGATTTTTAAACTTATTTAAAATAACTTATTGTTTTAAGGATCTTTCATTAGTAGATATATCCAATAGGAAACAGTGAAATAATTTGTTTAGATTTTGAGAGCCATTTTTCTCCTGTTCATTTCTAATGCTATTGAATGATGTTAATAAATTTAAAGGAGCAAGAATGAAATATAAATAGTCCTTGACCTGAAAAAGTGAAAATACCCTTTTATATAACTGAGGATAGCAAAGAAGCCTATGAGAACAGCAATGAAAGGTCACCAAGAATCTAGGGCTTACAGGAAAATAGCTAGAGGGTAAACCAGCAGAGAAAGAAATTTTGAATTATTTAAAATAATAAATAATTATTATTTATTAGAAGGCACTGACACTTTCAAATTTGGCTCCTGTTACATGGAATAGAATTTGGTATCTATCTATCTATCTATCTATCTATCTATCTATCTATCTATCTATCTATCATCATCTATCTATCTATACCAAAGTGCTCCCGAGGGGCAGGGCCAGCATGGATCAAACCCTAGACCATGCATCTGTTTAAGCAGATTCTTTAATCTGCTAAGCTATATAACTAGCCCTTGTCCCTTTCTCTTGTCTAATAGTTTTACTTTCAGTTTTTAAAACTAATCTTTTTCTAAAAATACGTAATACAAAATGAATCAGGGTCTACAGGGTCTCACTACACAGATCGGACTCGTAGTGATCCTGCTGTTTTCAGCCTCCCAAGTGCTGGGAGTACAGGTGCACTCCACCATAACCAGTCTCAATTTCAGTGTCAGGGCACCCTGGGGGTAGGGTCAGCATGGCAGGCTGGGATCAAACCTTAGTCCCTGCATCTGTCTGAGCAGGTGCTTTAATCCACTGAGCTCTCTGGCCTGCCCTACAGTACATATTTGTTAGTTAATTTTGCTTGAAGTACAAGAGTGGGATTTCCCTTTATAGTGCATTACTTTGTGTCAATAAAGTCAAATCTGTAAAAAAAGAAAATAAACTGCTTTGGTACCAGTTAGAGCAATCGTTCTTCACCTGAATTTTGTTTCTTTTGTTTTTGCTTTGTGTGGAGAGATGGTGCTGTACCTGGCCTTGTGGGCGCAGTGACTCCAAGCCCTGATATAATCATGCATCCTGAAATAAACTGATGCCTTGGGAAATCTGGTGCTTTTGCAAGAAATTACACATGCAGGAGAGTGAGGTAAGATGAAGAAGTGAAGCAGCACTTGAAAGGCATTCAAACTTGTGGAGGCTTTCTTCTCCAGCAGAAATTGTTGTGGGAAATAATCTCTTTCGGCCTGGAAGGCACAGGCTTCAAGCCATTTTCTCCTAGGTCAAATGGTTGATCACAGTTGGGAAAAGTCACTTTCATTTCAACCACAAATTGCTCTTCATTTCTGCAGAACAACACGGAAAGTGCAATGGGACGCAAGCCAGGCGCTCCGGTGGTTTTGCCTTGGGTGTGAATTTGTTCACATAGCTCTAAGTTCAGAACATAATGTTGTGTTCTGGAAATCCCACAGCAAATTGTTAGGGGATGTAATAGCACACTGAGGACCATTCAACTCACAAAAGGAATGTCATTGCCAAAAATGCATCCAAATAGGATATGCGTATACGTGTGTGCATACAAGTGATGCATATGGAAATGCCCTGCATTTTTAGTCTATTTAAGGACATAAAAATGAAAAAAAAAAAAACAAAAAATTCACCAAATAAGTATGTTAAATTTATTTACTTTTCATTTTACAAGTTTAATTTCTCTGACTCTCTGATTTACTGCTAGAGGAGAAATGTCAGATTGATCTTGGTGCGTTCTTTCTTCTGCTGTGATTATTCACATTAATCATTGCATGGAATGTTCTTATATTTGCAATAAGTTTTTCACTTCAGAGATGAGAATAGGATGTTGAATCCATTGCCAAAAATAGTAGACACCTGAGACAGTTGCTGTTTTCCATGTCTGTTGCATTTGTCTAAATCGAACGAATATCTCCTAGACCTACAGATAGCAGGTTGCTAACAACACTCTTAGTGTGATTAGCTGTGGGATAATCTGTCCTTGCAGTTTGCAAACATTAAGAGGGACCACATGGAGGTTGCATGGAGCCAAGCCTTTGTCATACTGTTGTGCTGCTTCATATCCATGCCTTTGTTTTTAGTTGAGTTGAAAATGATTTTTATGACTGATAACTTTTCATATCATGTATGCTTTCTCAGAGCCTACAGGATATCTGCACATAGCATGTATTGAAGTGTATGTTTGTTAATTAAGGACATCGCTTCCCTTTGGAGCACTGTTCACATTCTAATCATCCTGGAAGGCTGGAAAACCTTTTGGCCTTGTGTCTGGCTCTTGCTCAGAATGCACAGGGCTGTGACTTGCTTTTGGTCCTGAGAGAAGCAGCTGAAGCCTATGGTTCTAAGCTGTGAGACTGGCTGACCCCATTTTCAGACCATCAGCTCTAAAACTCAGCATTTTGGACACACTATTCATAAAAAATTGTTAAAAAGTTTCTCACTTTATGATCCATTTCATATGGTATTTCATGATCCTCTTGAAAAAAGAGAATATCTTTGATTTTCCCCCAGAAAATATACTCCTGATTACTTTTTTTTTTTTGTTTTTTTTTTGTTTTTTGTTTTTTTGTTTTTTGTCTTTTTTGAGACAGGGTCTCACTATGCAGTTCAGGCTGGCCTTAAGCTCACTTTGTAGCTCAGGCTGGTCTTGAACTCACAACAATCCTCCTGCCTCGGCCTCCCGAGTGCTGGGATTACAGGCCTGCACCACCACACCCGGCACTCCTGATTACTTTGATAACTGAGTACTTCTTTTCTTTTTCAGGGGACTGCATTTTTGCCAGGGTGGTTTTTTCACTCTCATCTTGCTTCTGTGAAGCAGAGGTAACAGAGGATCCCAGGGGGCTTATCCTGGAAGACGGAGGGGTGTGAAGAGGAGCTGGTGAAGACTGTGACATTGAGGCAGTATTTTGAAAGAATCTTACCGAGAATACCCTTGAGAAGTACCACAAAAGCATACTCAATGTGATCAAAATATGAAAGGAATTTTTAAATTAAAAAGATTTTTAGTAAAAGATCTATTGTCACTACTCCCTCTCCAAAGATCCCCTCTCGATTCTACCGCATTCATGCCCGTCACTTTCTGCAACGGTTTTGGAATATCTCTTTTGTGAATGTCTTTATGAGGTATGATCACAAATATGGTGACTGCTGCCTTCCAGGGCCATTTTACTACACAGCAGGCTCAGGAGAGCAAGACCTTGTGGTGTCTTCCTCTGCACCCTTAATTGGACCTGGCAATGAGAGACTGCTTTCGATAGTTGAAATATTGTGTTGTTTTTCATGTGTGAGGAACCAGAAGCACCACTAATGAGAGACAGAAGTTAGGTACAAGAAAGTAGAGTTTTTTCAAATGGGAAGGGGAGCCAGAGATGAGAGGGTGGAAGGAGGGAAGGGAAAAGAGATTTTAAGGAAAAAATAAGAGTTGAACAAATATAATGGAAATAGAGATTTGGTGAATGGGAAGAGAAAGAAAAGCTGGAGGGAAGGGAGGGAAAGGGGACAAAAGAACACAATTAAGATATGTTATGCACATGTACAGATTTGCCCTGGTGAATGTGATCAATGTGCACTGAAACTAGGTGCTAATAAAAATGATTAGGAAAGGTAAATAGTTTGACTGCCGAGAGCCATCTATGACCGCACAACTGAAGAGACTCATGTAAAAAGATTCCCAGAACTGCTTCAGGAAGGGGAAAGAGTGACGGTACTAAGTGTGTTCTAGGCGAGGGAGTATATCAGGAGAAATGATAGTGTATTTTTACAGCACTATTTTTCAAAATGTAAATAGTCACTATTCTTCTATCATATCTCATACATAGCAAGCTGTTTTCTTAATGTTAAGTTCAGCACATTAACTTTGAGATGATTCCTAAGCTTCACCAACTCAAAAATGTCTGTCAGTATTTTCTGTAGGTTTATAACGTCATCATCGTGCAGATTAAGCATCGTAAAAACTCGGTTGCCGCTGCTTCGTTCCCTTACCAAGTGTCTTCATTTTGGATGTAGCCTAAAAACTTCCTAAAGTCTCTTTCAGTTTAGTAGCATTTCTAAAACTAATTAATGGTGATAATGATTCAGTTGTCTTTATCCATTAACAGGTGTAATTCATTTATCAACCAACCAGAGCGCTTGCCCTCTTCACAGTGGGCTGTGTTAACTGTCTGGCTTTTAAATGTCTCTTTCCTTTTTTGTTTTCAGCCTCCCAAGCACTAGGATTACAGGCAAGCACCACCATACACAAAAAATTGCTATCTAAGCATGTCCCAGCAGTGGGGCTGGCATGGCATGCTGGGGATGGAACCCCAGTCCCTGCGTCTGCCTAAGCAGGCACTTTAATCCACTCTTTGTATGAAAATCGAAGGAGTCATTTCTTGAAGCACTAGGGCTGCAGCTTTGCTGATTTGTTTTGCTGACCCATGATAAATTCCTAATGTAATTAATTCACTAGTGCATACCTAAGATCTAACAGTGGGTTTAATTTTGATGAATTCCTTTTATATCTTGTGGCCACCATGTAGACACTAAAGGTCTGCCTAAAAGTGTTCAGGCTGATACAGCTGGGTAATTCTTTTTAGAAAAGTGATGGAAGTGTCTGAGGATGGGCATTATGGACTGCCTAGGAGACATTTAGGAATTGTACTCTGGACTAATTCTCAAAGTTTAGTGTGCAATAGAATCATCTGAAGAGATTATTAAAACACCGATTAATGGACCTCAGATCCAGAATGCCAGGTTTATAGAACCTGCATTTCTATACTTGATCTTAGCCAGAAGGCCACGAAGTGATTCAATGTGCATTTCTCATGACATCCCATGTGCTGAGGCTAATGCTGCAGATTTGGGGCTGACCTATGAAACCCTGTGGTCTTGACCATATTCTGACCCCACTGCTGATCTTCAACCTTTTTAAAAATTAATTTTATTGAGAAAAAATATCAATGAGATAGTATCAAGACAGATTAATAGGACAGTTTCAATAATTAGTACAATGAACATTGCTGTCTTTATAGTAGTTATTCATAGTATAGTAGTTATTCATAGTATAAGATACAGACATGATATCCTGTCCAAACACTATTAGTACAAATCTTTCTTCTCACTGAATTAGGAGAAAGTAGCTGTATATGTCTTAACTATTTTGTATATTCAGATACAAAATGGTCCTTCATCTGTATCCCATTTTTTGTTTAGTTTTGTCAGAGATGGCTATTCCATTGCCATTTAAATATTTTAAGTTTGTGAATTCAGCAAAATAATCCAATATAACCCAGCAGTCCATCATAATAGTGGGTTATCCACAGGACTGGCAATGTCAGAAGTTGTTGACACTGACAAAGGATCCAACCTCCTACAGACACAGAAAAATGAGGATACATGAGTGATAGAGATTAACACTGTGAGAGGGCTGGGTTGATTGGTATCCCACACAAAGAAATGGAGGACAAGCCGGGCGTGGTGGCGCATGCCTGTAATCCCAGCACTCGGGAGGCTGAGGCAGGAGGATTGTTGTGAGTTCGAGACCAGCTTGAGCTACAAAGTGAGCTTAAGGCCAGCCTGAACTGCATAGTGAGACCCTGTCTCAAAAAGACAAAAAAAAAAAAAAAAAAAAAAAAAAAAAGAAATGGAGGACACCAGAACATCTAGAGACCTCCTCTTGTATTAGTAGGATTTATCTTTGCTTAGCTCCAGAAAGAAAACTGAAGTTTATGTGATGGCAACTTGCAGCACCTGTCACCTGCACAGGCAGTTCTGACTGCCCATGGGTGCTCTTCAGTGCTGCAGACACCCTGGGAGCGAGTGTAAAATACAGACTCATGTTCAAGACAATGTGAGAAAAAAGATTCCAGACAGTGCAGCTCATACAAACACATTCTTTTCTATCAAGTATGTTAGAATACATCACGAAATGCAGCTTTGTTAGGGAGGAAAGAAATACAAAAGAGCTTTTTCATGACCATTTCCAGAACTAAATATCCTTACCACTATTTACCAGTGCAGTTGGAATATGCATTATTTTACTCAGAAGCATTTCTTACTCATCAAAAATGGTAGGAAACACTGTGTACCTGTCAGTTTCAGAAAAAGGTGCCTTTGTTCAAAACATGTGAATAATTCATGCCCACCCAATGACCTTTAGCAACCAATGATTATTGTTGTTGTACCCAAACTAAGGTGCAGGTCTGAACATTTGGACTGGGTTTTCTAGGTACCAGGAGTCCAAAAGAACTCTAACTTACAGTCAACAGTTTCAACAAGTGACCCTTGGCAGGAGGGTCTGCTTTTTCAGCTGGCGCTGTTGTTGAAGTTCAGAGGGATTGCTCATCTGTCTCTATTTTAGGCATCTGACAAATGGAAAACTGTTTCAGAGTTCTCCATTCCCCTAAATGCTTACAGATGACTTCCATATTCTGGAGCATCTGCTGGTTATCTCATTTTGGGTTATTTTCCCTGCTGTGTTTTGAAAAGATTCCCTCTCCAGCTTTTATTCTACAAGCCTACTATTGTCACTGTCATCATGTTTGGGGGACCAGCAGATGCATCTGTTGGAGTTTAACAGATCAGGCAAACCTGTGCGTAATCTCAAAAGAGAAATGGGGGTTTTGTTAAAAAGGGAACCAGAAAATATAAATAATTAAGTGAAAAGGCCAGCTGAGTCACAATTGTAAAATATATTCAGGAAATGATTCATGGGCCAAAGGTAAACAGTCATCAATAACTTCATAATCTTTGAAAGTTCTTATAAACAATACAGTACTCAAAGAACCTCTGTACAATTATATAGCTGCTATGTGTGATGCATGTACATTGTAGAAATGCTATTTATGACATTTTAAATGAATATGGTTGTCTTCATCCTTACTGATGGTTGCCAGGTACGGTGCTTTGCCCAGTGCCTTTAGATGGCCAAAATACAAAATAGTGATTTATTTGGGTTACTCTTGAGGGAATTTTTTTTTCATTTCCATAAAAGACAGACACCTATAAATCATAATATATTTATTACAGCTTCTTGATTTGCCTTTTAGAACACATGAATAGTGTTTTGCATATATTAAGGCTTTTCTTACTTCTAGTTAATCAGATATATGGGCACTTACACATGGACTTGAATATTAATGTGTTTATTTAAAGGCAGGATGGGACAGGGACCATTAAAATTGCAATCTTGACTTGATTAATGCCCAGTGAAAATTTCTTTAATACAAACTGCTAATTGGACAACAAGGGTGGGTGTTCTAATTGCAATTATTTCCTTTAAATGAGGACAGCACAATGGCCATGGGAGTAGCTAATCATTTCGTTTTCTAGATGTTTTAAGATTTTAAAAATACATAAAAGATAAAAAAGTAAAATACTCACCATAACACATGATGCTCAAAACATACCACTTGGTCATATTTACCTCATCATTTTTAGAGGATGTAACCATTACAGTTGTAGCCAAAGACTCCTATAACAACTCCAACCATTCTGTTACTTGCCCTTTTCACAGGCAACTTCTAACAGGAGCTTGATGGTGCTTAATTTCCGGTCCATTTCTTATGTTTTTATATACACACATTACATATTTTTCCATGACAATAATCTAGACCAACATTGAAAAAGAACAAAAATTCCCAGTACACACAAAATAACTTGACCCTTCTATTTTACAATGTGTGAGATATGAGTTTTCTGTTACTACAGGTGTGAGAATGTAGGCAGTGTAAGAAGTTATCGCTTGTTTTATTTCAACAGTCTTTAGCAGAGCCACATGTATGATCGAGGAGAATCGGTTCAGCCTTCCTGTGACTGCCCACTGGCTGCAAAGAAGGGCTGCAGGAATTGTGCGGTTGCTTGGACGCAGTCTGGAGGACGAAGGATGCAGACCAGCTACATTCAAGGGAGCTGTCAGGGAAACAAGGCCATTGAGTTCTTTGTGAAACTTAGACAAAATGGATTTCAGCAGCAGCTTGAGCAAACACTTTTCCATCTTGGGAAAAGGGACTGGGCCATCATGCTGACTCTGTCCTTCCCAGAGAAATATCGATTTCCGCATTTTGTTTCAGAAGATATCACTCTTGGTGGTAATCTCTGTCTCTGTAGAAAAGTGAAAAGAAATGTCTAAAGTGACCAAGGGGCCCTGTCACGTGTGTGTTGGAGCAGCTGCCACGTGTGCTGCCATAACATGCACACAGCCTGGCAAGAAATCCTTTCTTCTTGTTCTGTCTTCTCATTACTGTTACCTGCAGAGAGCTGACACTTCAGCTGCACACAGTGACCAGTTTTTCAGCTCATCTAACAGAACTCACACAGAGCCTCTGAGGTGCTCAGGCACATCTGTGACTCTGTTTGGTCAGTCAGTGTGCTACTTCCTGGTATCTTTTGTGTTAATAGTGCCTCAATAATGAGTATGGAATATGGGAATGATTATGAAATAGCAGTTTATGGGAACAGAGTGTGAAAAAATGAGAGCAAACACTTTCTGCAGCGAACTGTACATATGTAGTTATCTAGCTTGCTGTTTTTCCCACTCAAAAAGGAAAAAGATCTCTTATGTATGATTTCTCTGATGAATGAAAATTATAAGTGACTATTCATTTATGCTAGCTATAAAATATATATTACATTTTTATTTATTATATGTCTCACTTATTTATTTATTTATTTATGGCAGAACTGGGGATTGAACCCAGGCCCTTGCACTTGCCAGGCAAGTGCTTATTCTAATGAGCTATCTCCCAAGCCCTAAATGCTTACTTTAAAAAGCCACAAATTTGTATGCCTTTAGAATGTAGAAAAATTCGTATATTATAGAATATTTAAATCCAGCTAAATAACATATTATTGCCTCAGCACTGAGCACATTTAATATGTACTCTCAACATTGCTGTACAATACGATGAATTGTTACTCTCATTACCTTACTGTACAATGGGTTTGTTCTTTTTGTTCGTTCATTCTAAATTTAATTAATTTACCTTTTATGCATTTGTCATAGGGTCTTCCTACCCCGCTCTTATCGTAGCGATCCTCCTGTATCCAGCCTCCCCAGTGTTGGGATTAGAGTTGTGCCCACCATACTTGGTTTTGGTGGCCAGCTCAGCATTCCTGGGAGCGGGACAAGCACCAGGGATCAAGCCCCAGTCCCTGCATTTGCCTAAGCAGGTGATTAGTCTGCTGAGCCATCTTACCAGCCCAGTTTGTTATTGCTAATTATAATTTTGTATGCTTTGACTAACAACTATCTAATTTTTTATGTCAACTACCTTAGTTTCTGGTAACAACAGCTGTCCTTTTCATGGCTATAAGATCAACTTCTTTAGATTCCACATATGAATGATATAATCTGGAAATTATCTTCGTGCTAGGCTAATTTTCACTTCACACAGCATCCTAGAGGCCAGGGAGATGGCTCAGTGGAATAAACACTTCCTTGGTAAGTGTAAAGGCTTGAGTTCAATTCCCTGTTCTGCCAAAAACACCCCCAAAATCCAAAAAACGAAAAACAAAAAACATAGATTCCTCCGAGATCATCTATGTTATTCAAAATGACAGGACTTCATTTTCATGATTGAATGATATTGCACACCGTGTACTTGCCCCATTTTTCCTACCCATTCATTCATTCTTGGACATTGGGCTGATTCCATAGCTTGGCTCTTGTGAACAATGTTGTAGTGAACATAGGAGTGCAGGTATCACTTCGATGTACTGATTTCTTTTCCTTTATATATGTACCCAGTCGTGTATTACCAGACCATAATACTTTTAACTTCTTTTGTACATCTGTTTTGTACAGTGACCACAGTGTGGAGGCATTTCTTTTCTTCTGCCTCTTTGCTAAGAGTTATTTTTGTATTTTAATAGGACACATTCTGAGAGGTGATATTTTGTCGTAGGTTGAATAGCATTGCTCTGATGATGGCTCCTGAATATTGGTCATATTCTCAGTTATCATTTTATGTCTCCATTGAACAAACAGCTTCTCAAGTCCTCTGAAAATTTGGGTTCCTTGTTTTCTTGTTATGGAGTTTTTCTCAGTTTCTTTTTGTTTTGGATATTAATTCCTTCTTGAATTATAGTATACATAGAATATCTCAGGTTATAGTTTCTACAGAATGTCTAGAGAATATCCTCCATTCCACAGGTTGTCTCTTCACTCTGTTGATTATTTCCTATATTGTGCAGAATTCTTTTAACCATGCAACCCATTTATCTATTTTTAATTGGATTGCCTAAGTTTTCAAGACCACATATGAAAAAAATTCATAATCCTTGGTCTTACACTTAAGTTTTTAATCCACTCAAGATTGATTTTGTATATGCTGAGAGTTAAGGACTTAATTTCATTCTCTTGCATGTGGATATTCAGTTTTACTAACACTCTTATTGAAGAGACTCTTCTGTTGTGTGTTTTTTAGCATATTTGTTGACTGCCAGATGACTGTAAAAGCACTGGTTTATCACAGGGCTCTCTCATGTTTGTACTGGTCTATGTGTCTTTTCATAACAGTATTAGGTGGTTTCTTCATTAAAGCTTTGTAAGAACAATACCTTAGGCGCTGGGGAGATGGCTCAGTGGAATAAGTGCTTCCCTGGCAAAGTGCAAGGGCCTGAGTTCAATGCCCAGTTCCACCCCTCCAAAAAAAGGAAAGGAAAAAAAGAACAAATACCTTAAATTTCTTTCTATATATTTATGTAATCCAATATTGTGTTCTAATAACTCATAAGCATGAAAAGTACTTCATCTTTAGGCAACACATACACAGAGTTTACACTGTTAAACTATTTTGTGTGTTATAATGACAATTCTAAGCCTTCAGTTTGCAGGTATATTCCAAATATGTATTTACATATATTAATAATAGAGATTTAAACAGAATCATGTTTTTAATAGAAGACAATAAGCCCAAGAAAAGACTGATGAAGGGAGGTGATTTTTGTGGCTCCATGCTACATCTTATGATGAAGAAACTTGTGCTGTACACAAATTGTTAGGTATACTTTAGCACATTACATGGAGGTGTGATGTTACCAGAAAAATACTTACACCAGACTATAAACTTTGGTCTCAAACTTTTGAATAGTTCATGATTGAGAATTTCAGTAGACTGCTTTAGGTTTTGTTTATATTAAGCCTCCCATTCTCTGCTTGGCTCAATAAAGAGTCACCTTTTATCTGATTTGTATTCTCATGATAGCTGAGGGACATACTGAACCTTGCATGCACAAACAGCCAGAAGTTTGCTTTCTTGGGGAACTCTTTTGCTTTCCTTTTTGTGTTTTATTACTTAAAAAAAATCTGAGTAAGATCTCCTCCTTCCAGATCCATAGTTCCTGATACTGCAGACATAGCACCTTGTCTACTAAACTGCATCCTCCAGGGAGGTCTGGCCAGGCACTGATATCGGTGATCTCTGGGATTTTAGTTTTTCTTTTCGAATGTGGTTTCTTTGGACTTGATAGTCTATTGCTACTTGTTTTATTTCAAATATAACATATAGCAGTTTTTTCTCAGAGGCTTTAATTAGTGTGAAATCTAAATAATTAGAAGAATTTGGAGTTGGAGAGTCCAAGGATAAATATTCACACACTTAACAGTTGTATCTGGTCCCAGGTTGAGCCTCCTGCATGGGAGAAATATTGTACACAATTCTCCTGTCTTCTGAGTTGTACAACATATTCCCCATATTACATTCAATTTTTTTTGGTGGAATCAGGGATTGAATTCAGGTTCTTGCACTTGCCAGGGAAGATCTTATTCCATCGAGCCATCTCCCTGGCCCCTTATTACGTTCAATTTTAAAGATAGCTATAGTGAAGTGTTTCTCTTGCTCCGTATAAATTTTTTCGATTCTAACACAATATTCTATGTATCTCTTCCTCAAACTTTTAAGCAAAGCACTGAGCATAGGAGTGGTGAGACCTCACCCCTGGTTAAATTAGAATTAATGTAGGTTCCCATTATAGACCAATACAATCAGAATTCTGGATGGATTGTAATGTGGAGCAGGGGCCCATGTGTTTTGGCTTTAAAGGATGATTCTAGCTTGCAACAAGGTTTGAGCACTCCTGTTATGGTGTTTTAGTGTCATCATGTTGTTCACACATTGTAATAATTATTGTACCTTGCATATAAGATAACTAATACATTTATATGCCTGACTTGCTTATTAAAAAGTTTAAGGATATGAAGCAGAGCTTATTATGTTTGCCTTAGTGTTTGGGTCTCAGTGAACATTTGCATGAACAAAAGTTTTATGATGTAAGTCATATTAACTGATTTTCAACAGGATTCATATGGGTTTGTAATTAATACATGCTATTTGAATGAATAAATAGAGGTGAAAAAGATAAAATCTCTGCTTACAGCAGAAGTTGGCACAGATCTAAACTTTTTGTCTAAAATTTTCTTTTTGTTTTTTGGTGGAACCGAGGATTGAACTCAGACCCTTGTGATTGCCAGGGAAGTGTTTATTCTACTGAGCCATCTCCCCAGCCCCCAGTATTTTCAATTGGGTTGAAGTTTAAGTGCCCCAAAAGAAACACGGGAAGCTGATCATCTTGTTGAATTTATTAATTTTTATAATTTCTCACAATGCCTAGCATCTAGGACTATTGAATGGATGCAATTTGCTGACTAGAAATGATTAAAATGAATAAATCTGCCTATATTTAAAAATCTACAGTTTGTTTTTCCTTGCAATGGTACTTTTTTTAGTAACCCCAACCTTAAAAGTCAATGAACAAATTCCTCTTTATCCTGACTTGGGTAAATATCTGTTTCTGTACTCAGAAATGTCTGTCCACAAACCTAGAAATAACATGGATGTAGCCATTTAACATATTTTTAAATTAATAGGTCTCTTTTATTTATTTACCTATATTTCATTAGCACATGGTTGCTGCACATAAAGTGTACATTCCTGTTAGGAAGTAGGAATGTGTATAAAATGTATCTTGATCATTATTCCCATCCCCACCCACCTCCCTCCATATCTAGATCTCAATTCTCTCATATTATTATTATTTTATTTTTTCTATTTGTTTTAAATTTTTGTTTTATTGAAGTACAAATATCAATGAGACAGTTTTAAGATACCTTGACAAGGTGGATTTGATAAATTAATACATTGCAAACTGTTTTCATAATGTTTTGGTATCATAGAAGGTGCATACATGATATACTTACAGACATTATTATAGCATATGTCTCTTATCAGTAAATAAAGAGAGTGTAGCTCTTTGCGTATCTTATTTTTTATACCTGATGTTATTATTATTTTAGTATTATTTTTAGTTCCTATTTATGACAGATGATCTTTACATTCATTGTGGATATTTAGTACATGTACATGAAAAATTTTAAATCTGTTTCTTTCCCCTCCTCTCTTATTCTCAACAATTCAAGCATTATCAACTCCAAGACTCTACAGAAAAATTTCCCTCCCCTATTTCACCTAAATAGTAAGACCTTAGAAATGAAGCTGAGTCTGCCTCACTCTGCTCTCCATGGCTGGGATTCAAATGATCACGCAATAAGAAGTCAGTGATACTCTCTGCAATACTCATGGAACTGTGTTTTTGGAAGAACTCAAAGAGCTTTAAAATGTGATTATGTTGATCTTTGCAATATCCGTTCTAGGAAGTAACAAGACATTTTAATGCAAGAAAATGCAGGTGCAGAGTGAAAAATGCCAACCTGCTTTACAGAAAGGAATTCTTTTTTAAAGTTTCAAAATCTTGTTTAAGAATTTCTTGTTTATGTATTCAGACTTTAGATATTTTACTGCTATGTTTGAAGCCTGGCAAGCTTGAAATGATCCAGATGGTATTTTTAATCCAAAGGACAGTTGTTTTTCTTCTTACAGAGATTTGGAGATATAAGTGGGTATTTCTTCCCCTTGAAATCATTGTCTGCAGTATAGGTTTAATGTGACTAACCTTTAAAACTTTTGAATAATTAATTTCAGTTGCTTTCCAAAGGTGTGGCTTCGCCATGTGTGAAGACCAGTCTATATCATAATGATGATGCATATAAGCATAAGTGGTAATTCTTCAGCACCTGAGCTGTTTTACTGGTTCTATAATTTTGTCTGTTTGCCTTTGGTTTAACCATTCTCCAGTCCATTGTGAGCACTACTTACAGATGCTCTTTTCAAAGTGCTTCAGTATTTCTAGGATGGCTTTGCATGCCAGGATCATGCTAAAGACCCAGAGTGTGAGAACTCATACTCTGGAGCCTCATTTACTTTGGATGTCATCCCGGCTACCTGAACACACTGACATAGAGAGTTCTGCCTTTCATTCACACAAACTGCCCTACTCTGTGCTACCTGGACATATTGCCATATTTAATTCTGATATACATCCACATAGGTTACCCCACTCCATGCACCACACATATGTCTCATCGTCCGATCTCTCTAAATTCACCCCAGATTTTAAGGCTCAGGTCAAGAACCATTCCATTATAATCAAGGTAGATGCAGCAACTGGTGACTTAATTACTTTCACCCCAAAAGATAGTCTTCTTGAGAAAAGAAACAGCATACTATTTATGCTTGAATGTCCATGTCATGCTGCATAGTAAAAATAGATGCTAAACATTTCACCTATAGAATGAAATAATATAATATTTATAATATTCATGCTTAGATAAAATCCTAAGTGATTATTATCAACACTAGCCATCTTACTTTCATGTAAATAGTAATACTTAAGAGAACTAAAGAACATATTTAGGCATCGTCATTCTCTTCATGAGAGTAACATTTTCATATGATAAAAACTTGTGTTAATTAAGTAATAGAGAAATGCTGACCTCTGCCATTCAGTGCACTTTACTCACTGAATATAACATAAATTTATAAGCTAAATAATATTTTAGACTCCTTAAATTAAAATAAATGTGTAAGGCCTTAGTTATTCAATTTATTCTATCCTTTATTCTGTGTGGATTCTATGCAGTTAATTCTACACTCTGTCAAGAGATTTTCTTTTAGCCCACCTTCTTTAGGGGTAGCCTCCCACTCTCAAAGCCTCCATTGAACAGGAATCCTCTGAATAGTCTTAAAAATACGTTCTCTCATGTAAGAATCTGGGAGAGTAAATAAAATCGGAAAAAGACAATAGATATAGTAAAAAACAAAGAAGATGAACATAAGGAATAAACCATTTGTATAAGGCAAAGGAGAAAAGATAGAAAAAATAGAAGGGGAAAATGTCATGTGTGTGTACACACAGGATAGCTAAGATGATTTAGTACTAATTTCTATCAGTTTTTTTGAAGATAGAAGTTTGTCTTGGTTACTTTTCTCTCATTGCTGGGACAAATACCTGACACCCAAAATGAAGGAAAGAAAGGCTTATTTAGCTCACAGTTAGTGGAGGTCTCAGTTTATACTCAGCTGGCTCCAAGGCAGAGCGGTACACAGCAAACAGTAAGAGTAGAGGGCAGAGCAGCAGCTTAGGCAGGCAGCTAGCCTCTCCCCTCTCCTTACATTGCAAATCAAATTACCCATAAAAGGGCCAGGATGTAGCACTCACACCTGTAATCTCAGCATTGGATCAAGAATAAATCACAAACTCCAGCAGCCACTGCATGACTACACGAGGCTTTGGGGGAACACCTAAACACAAACCATAACAAAGTTAATGCATAAAATTTTTACTTTGGCCAATTTTACATGCTTATGTCTGTCATCTGAACAAATACAATGTGCATTTTAACAGCCTCTGTTGAATAACAATGCAACAACAACAACAAAAAGAGGTTGCCTTTCCTGTCCATGTTGTGTGATGTCATGGTCCTCTGGCCATGACTGCTAGCATGAAACATCATATGAGAAGTTTGAAGGTGAGACATAAGGCTTATGGGGTGCTGCTGAAACACTGGGAGCCATGTGTCTTAGCTTAGATGCTGTCTAGAACCAAGCCATGACAGAGAACACAGCAGATTCTGTTTCAACCCTTCCCCCTCGGCTTGTGCTTTTGTGCTTTGGCATGACGCCTTGACTATGCAGTAAGAAGCATTGTAGGAGGTTGTTGTGTGAAGCTGTTGGAGTCTTCAGTGCCAAGAAGGAAGACGTCATGCATTGTATGAGGGGCTTTCAATTGTAGCGGCTCACAGGACCACCTGGGGAGATGGCTATCATCGGGACTCCCACGCCCACCCCAGGCCTCATGATGGGGAGCCTCTAGAAGTTAGTGCACACATTTGTGAAATCTTTTTTCAAATCTTAAACACACATGTAATTAACAAAAACAGTGTAGAGTTTGTCCCAGTCCCTCAGCTTCATCCAGTAATAACATTTTGATAAATTTAATAAAATGATCTAATCCAGAGATTGACAGTAACATCTACTATTATGAACTACAGACATGAATTTGGATCTTCGTAGTTTTTATTTGCAGGTTTATTTTTGTGTGTGTGGTATCTACAAAGTTTTCTCGCACTCTAGCTCAAACTCTACCTTGGCTTCCCTACTCTTGTCTTTGTTTCTATAGATCTGTTGTTTCAGGTAGGGCATATAAATGGAGCCATTAGATCTCGAGTTGTTGGAATTGATTTTATTTACTCAGCATAATGATCTTGAGATTTATCCAAGTTGTATCTATCGTTACTTTGCCTCTTTTATTGCCAAGTATTGTTTTATTATTTGGATGCATCATGGTTTGTTTCTCTGTTAGTTCATTGGGTTGCATTTGGTTTATTTATGGTTTGGAATTATTATAAACAAAGAAGCTGCGAATATTTTTATACAACTATTTATGTGAATAAAAGTTTGGTAAGGTAAGGTAAATACCAGTTCATGTCCTGAGTGTATCATTTAACTGTATATTATCTCTTATAGCATTTTTCTATCAATTTTCCCTTTGAAAAATTATATATTGTTTCTATTGTTTGTGTGTGTGTGTGTGTGTGTGTGTGTGTGTGTGTGTGTGTGTGTGTGTGTGTTTTAGGGAAGGGTCTACAGGGTGTTCAGGGTCTCATTACTAGTTCAGGCTAGTAGTGATTCTTCTATCTACAGACTCCCAAGTCTGGGATTACAGGCAGGCGCCACCACGCCCAGTGTCAATCACCTCCTCACCGAGTCCCAGGGGTGGGGCTGGCACAGCAGGCCCAGGATGGAACCCCGACCCCTACGCTTGCTTGAAGGTGCTTTAATCTGCTGAGCTATTTGGCTGGTCCTTATTTTTTGTTTCTAAATTAATAATTTGCCTGAATACTGTTGGAGGAGATCTTTCTGTTTAAATCTGAAGTAGTTGCTGTCAAAATTTGCTGTGTTATAACCACTGAGGAACACCTTGTCTTTGTAGATACATGTTGAGTCTCCTGTTTTTTCGGATTCTCTTGTCTTATCTGCTCTCTTGTCACCAAGACACAATAACTGACACCTGTACCTTAAAGGAGGATAGGTTGATTGTGATGCAGTTACAGGCCCTGGTTATCTGGCTTCAGACAAGAAAGATGCCTATCATGGTATCAAAAAGTGGAGAGAAGGAGCAGGACTAGGAAAGGAGATTCACCCTTCCAGGCCGAAGCCCAGGGCCAGTCTGTTCTGCCGTCTCCCACAAGCCCCACCCTGCTGCACACAAAACCTTTGAGGGTCAGTCTTGACCTAAACCGCAGCACCATGGCTCTTTCCTTTTATCTATTCAAGTTCATTTTACAGTCTCCTTCCTTACGCAGGATTCTAGGCTGTAAAAATTTGAATATTTTGTATGTCAGAAGATACCTTCATTTTTTGCTCACACTTGATTGATCTCTTGGATGTATTTCAACTGGAAGGTTTGAGACATTGATTCTGGGTGATGGCCTTTGCATTGCAGGGTCTCCTTGGCAGGCAGTGCCCCTGTGTTTGTTCTCTCTCTCTCTTTTCTCTGTCACCAGTTTTCAGGATGACAACGGGGCTCTGTCTTCACAGTCTCTTAACCCCCTTCTTATCTTCCAGAGCTCACCTTAAAATCACTCATAGTAAGTTTTCACCCTTTTAAAAACTTACAAAGGGGGTTAAACTGCAGCACAATTTCCAGAAGGGACAACACATAGCAATTGTCTTCTAATTTCTAGTATTTAGAGTTCAAGTTTAGTACCACTGTGATCTATAATCTTTGCATGAGATCTCTCTCTCTCTCTCTGTCTCTCTCTATTTACACTTTCTTCTCTGGCTTTGATCATAAAATTTCACAGTGATATCTTTTAGAGAGTTTTTTCATTATCTCGTGATGATGCCCAGTGAGTCTGTACATCTGGACCTAATATCCTTTAATCTTGAGAATTTTTTCCTTTTGTACTCTTTTGTTTTGCATAAAAATGCCTTGCCTTCAGGCTGAGGAAATAGCTCAGCGATCTAAATGCCTGCCTGGCAAACACAAGGACCTGTGTTGATCCCTGGTACCACATGCTGTGCTGGCCACTGAAACAGGATGTGGTGGTGCAGGCCTGTAATCCCAGCGCTGGGGAAGCTGAGGCAGGAGGGTCACTACACATCTGAGCTGCATAGCAAGACCCTGTACCAGAAAAACAATCTTCTATTTATGTAGATTTTCTGTTTCAAGAACTCCCATTATTGGGTATTTAGCATTCTAAAATGGTCCACAAATTTGCTGTCTTTCCTGACCTGTTATCTATTTGAATTCTTGTTCCACTTCCTTGAAAATTTCCTTGATTTTAGATATGTGTTTTTAAATTTCACATATTCTATGAACATTTTCAGAAGCTCTTTCTTGTCCTCTTATTCTTATAGAAAAATAGTATTCTTTCTAGGCATGAAATAATCACATTTCAGGATATTAAATATAAAGCTCTGAAATTGTATCTCCTGCATGGTCTTTGTCTCTTGATTCTGTTTTTATTCTTGTTTCTTTCCTTCCTGTGGGAGATTTGTACTGCTCTGGCAATCCCATGTCTCACTGCACATGTTTAAACATAATTAAGTGGATAATAAACTTCAACACGTGACTGGTGTTGTCCAATGTGGGCATCTGGGTAATACAGAGCTGCTTTTCTTCACTGAGGAAAATATGTCCATCTGTCACCCCCCTTTTTGTTGTTTTGCTTGGTATTTGTTCTGCAATCTGGACTTGCCCTGCTTTCCAGTGGGTCATTCATCAGGGTACTTGCCTGGGGGCCAGCAGTGAGGCAGGGGGAGTGCGCAAAAAGCGAAGCCTTGCTGTTCAGCTGCTCTCAGTCCCTCCCTCTGCAATTCTAACGCTCATTCCTTCTTCTCCATTTTCACACTCTTCAGAGGCTCTAGGCTCGGAAGGGAGGAGAGTAGTTCAAATTAGTCCTCCTCTTCCCCTGCCCTTCCTTCTCTCCCTTTCTCTCTTCCTCCTTCCCTCCTTTCTTTCATCCTTCTCCCTTTCTCTCCCTCTCTCTACTTTTTCCCCTTTTCTGTACTCAAACCCAAGACCAGGACCTTGGACATGCTAATCAAGCAGTCTGACACTGAGCTATAGCATAGACCTTTAACAATTAAGGTTTTTTTTTTTCCCATAATGAGTTTTATGTAGCCTTTTAATAATTTTTTCTGGCCCGGGCTGTTACCTACTCATCCTTAATATACTTGATGGCTCTGAATCTTGAGCATTCTGTGTTTTAATCCAGTTTATTCTCCTTGGTATTTTTCTTTGAAATTTTTTAAATTCATTGTCAGTTCCCTGACCTTCCTCCAGTCTCCATAACATTTGTTGAAATTTCTTGCTTATTTTCCATTATTTGTCCACTTTGTCTGTAAAATTTATTTACTGTCATCTTAAAGTTGTTCAGTGAGGGAAAGATAAATGTCTCTAGTCAACCTGCCACGTTAAACTGGATATATAGCTATCTTACTGGCACTGTGATGCTTTAGCCTATGGTAATTAGGTTCACCTCTTGGTTCAGTTTCTTGGGCGGTCAGAGTAATGTTTCCATTCATCTTTAAATGTCTTCTTTGTAGAGTTCCACATATTCCCCATAGGCAGTAGCCAGGAAACAGCAGTGGCTTGCTGCCTTTCCCTGGTTTTATTTTATATCACTGTCCTTCTGTTTTCTACTGTCCTCTTTTCTTTGTTTTCTACTTTTCTCCTTTAGTGTGATGCACTATTTTTTGGCAGCAATATATCAAATTTGGGGGTCTGGGGAGACAGCTCAGCAGTTTAAATGCCTGCCTGGTGAGTGCAAGGTCCTGAGTTTGATCTCTAGTACCAAAAATAAAAAAAAATATGTCAAATTTGGGAAAAAAAGATAAACAATAGAAAGTAAACAAATGAAATAGCTAGATGAGTCTTTGTACTTGTTGGAAGCGTTTGATTAAAATGAAGACTAATGTCCTGATGACTTTCATCCTGAATTAGTTAATGAAAACACAGCCTCCTACTTTTCCTCCTTTCCCCTCTTCCTCTGATCTGCTCCTTTCCCTCTTCTGCCTCCTCCTCTTCCCCTTCTCTGCCTCATCTTCCATGGCCTTCAGTTCTTGTTCCTCCACTCCTTTTTTATCAAGTGATGTCATTAATTAACGTGAAAGTCACTAGGCTTCATTGTTGTGGTTCGAACTGAGAATAGAGGTACAGAACACATGGGACTGACTTCACTGTGCTTATATTGAGATCTTAAAGAAGTCCTTTTGTTTTTCTGTACTGTGAATTGAACTCAAGACCTTGCACTTGCCAGGTTATAATATCTTAGACTTTTAAATAGTCATCAAAATGTATTGCCTATTGTCGCTTATTCTAGTCATATTTCAGAATGAATAAATACTGTGTTAGGTAGAAAGTTATTTAAATCTTATATAAAACCATAAACCTAGCTAAGGTTGCCAGCTCTGCACAGACCTTCCTGTGTCATCTGTCTCGATTTCTGCGGATGCTGCATCCCCAGCTTCCTGGCCTCTTCTCCTGGCCTCCGATTCTCCAGGCTCATTTCTGCTCTGGGCTGATTGCATCCTCTGCTCTCCTCTGTGCTGACTCGGTGTCTGTGATGACGGGGCTTCCTCAGTCCCCTCCTTAGGTTGCAGCTGCAGTGTATCCTCCGGAGAATTGACCTCTGGCCTTTTTATTTAAGATCATTTCATCATACACTCTCATTCTCCATTTCACCACCCAAGTTTTAATTCCTTCAAAACACATATTCTCTGATGATTTTTCAGTTTATTTTTCCCTATATTATTTTTTAGGGTTGGTCTTTCCAGTTTTTTAAAGTCAAGGCCTTTGCCTGTTTGCTGGCTTTATTTTAGGATGCTTTAGTGTTTTCTACACTTCCTGGAGCTGCTTAAATGCTCAGTACACATAAACAAATTAAAGAAGGCAGTAACTTTAAAACAGAGTAATTGGTGAGTTGAGGTATTATTAGAAATTTTTAAAAGTGAAATTGCTACAACATTACTAGAATGAAACATTTGTGTCCTTAAGTTGATAGCTGAGAAAACTCTAGAATTTTTAAAAATATGGAATGAAGTAGTAGCTTTTGTGTTTCTTGACAACATGCTCAGCACATAACTTTCTGGCAATTTACAGACTGCTAAAATCATCGCTGCATACGCAGGTAAGATATATAGCTCTAAGATGATTACAGATCATTTGACATGTCTTCACATGTGATTTGGCACTTGCTGCCTAGATTTATACCTCACGTAAAAATGACCCAAGCATTACATATTAAAAACTAGATATCTTGGAAATAATGTTGATTGTGTCTATTTCACTGGGTCTAATAAGACTTTTTATAGCCATTCACATAGTGCAACGTTACACACAATCTTCACTTGTCACTGTGGAGGAAGGCTTATTTCACTAAAATACCATTGGAGAAAACACTGAAAATGTTTTAAAATGCTGTTCTGCTTCTGACGTAGTCTTTTTTTTGTTTTTCTTGTCTATGTATGTATTTATTTATTTTTAATTTATGTATTTGGTACAGGGTCTCCCTACCAGCTCGGACTCATAGTGGTCCTCCTTTTTTTTAGGCTGCCCAGCACTGGGATTACAGGCATGTGCCACCACACCCTGTTTTGGTGGTTTTCTCAGCATGTCTGAGGCTGAGGCCAACACAGAATGTGGTGCCAGGGATTGAACTCTGGTCCTTGAGCTTGCCTAAGCCGGTGCTTAGACCGCCGAACTATCTCGCTGGTCCTCTGACATAATCTGAACAAGAATGACTTGGATGTTTGCTAGAAATTGTGTAGTTTATCATTAGGGAAGACATTTCTAGATAATGTTAGTAAATACTATTCAAAAATACATTTTAAATTTTATTTTAAATAATTCCTACAAAAAATGGAGAAAATTCTTATGTTAGTTATTTAGAACTTTGCTCAGTTATATTGTAATATATCATTATTTAAAAGACAGCCTGTATAAAACTAAGAAATCATCTATTTTCTATATTCTATCACTTCTTCGATTAGTCTTTCTATCACACATTTTATGTGTCAACCCTAGCTAAGTAATCAAAATACAGTTTTTGGAATTGTTCATTTATGAATACTTCTGCCTGGCAAACAAAAGGACCTGAGTTCCATCCTTGGAACCACATGTGTGCCAGCTCCAGAACAGCTATGTCAGCCCTGAAACCAGCAGTGGTGGTGCATGTTCATAATTCCAGCACTGGAGAGGCTGAGACAAGAGAACCACTATGAATCCAAGCTGTGAGTGAGACTCTGTACAAAATAAATAAATAAATAATATTTATATCAAGAAATGTAAGCTAATTATTGAAGCAAACAGTTGTCAAACATCACACTTTTAATTCATTCCTGATTTGTTACTTGCTATATCACATAATTGACGGAAGCCAAATTTTTCCCTTCCAGTGTAGGGCCACTTTGTTCCTCTGCTCATGATACAACTTCAACATGGAAACTTCGTGTTTGCCTCAAAAGTAGCCTGAGAAGAGAGACTTAGAGTATTGAAGTAGTATGCATTCTGTGAACCAAAGCAAAGTCATATAGTCCAGGTCCTTTAGGAAGTGAAAAAATGTAATACTCAGGAAAGGCAGGCAAAACAAATGGATTTTATAAGAAAATAGTAGAACTGTACCATTGTACCCATGAGATGATTAAGTTTCATCATCAAGGCCAGGAGAAATGTGCTGGGGAGAGAGGATTTTTTTTTCTGTAGATCCAGGTGGACCAGAGGTGAGAATCTGAGAGACTTGGATGTTTTAATATATTTGTGGATCATGAGCCCTCAATGTAATATGTGCCAGGGTATAGCTGCTTTACAGCAAAAACCAGGAGACTGTAATTATCACAAAAACAATAGGATCAGTCGGATACTCAAGAAGATTTGGATAAATTTTTCATACAGTTGATATCTTTAAGCAACATAGAGTGTTGCTTATTATCTATAGCCAGTATGTGTTAAGAATAGAAGAATCAGCTGTTGAGGACAGGTATCTCCATAGGCAGTCATAATTTTTTGCTCAGTTTCCAGGCTGGGTTTATTTTCAAATAAAGCTGCTCCTCCTGAAGATGTGGTCAGATTCCATAACAGAAGAGCATAATGATTATGCCTGTCCTTGTCTAAGTGGACTCAGGGATCCTTACCTGAGTATCTTCAACATGGGAAGAAGGGCTGTATGTGGACATTCTGTAAATCATTGTATTCAGAGCTTGACTTGACACTCACATGACGAGATAAGACTCTTGCTTTGTTCTTCCTGAAAGAGTAAGAAGTAGGAGGGGTCAGATAACGAGTGGAGTCCTGGCAAATCAAGCAGAGTCAGTGGCTGCTTGGTCATCACATAGAACCATTTGGTAATCATCTCCTAATCTCAGAGCATCTAGGAAATGTTAGACTTGAACATAGGATAATGCTGATCCGTGTCTTTAACTTAAGACTTATGAACTACCAGTTCTCATGAGGAAGGTCAAACCAAGAGGAGAAAATGGAAGATGCTTTTCCTAGCTTTCTATTCAAGATATTACAGTTCTTAAAAATCACTACGGGTGGGTCCAGAGAGATGGCTCAGTGGAATAATAGCTTCCCTGGCAAGTGCAAGGTCCTGTGTTCAATCCCTGGTTCCACCAAAAAAAGTAAAACATAAAAAAAAAAAATCACTACACACTTCAGGCAATTGTGGAAGTTAGTGTTTTAATTATGAACCTATAGATTATAAGGATGATGGATCTTAGTCTATTAACCTGTATTCTTCAGGGTTCATCCAGCTTCTGGAGAGACCTGACAGCTAAGTGATAGTACTTAATTCAACTTGTAGATTATCACAAGCTCAACAGAGTAACAGTTATATACTACTGCCACACTGACTATAGAAACACTGCTAGAACATATTAACAGTGCAGATTGAAGAAATTTAGCTGTTGAATAATTCCTTTTCTATTTCAGGGGGAAAAAAGAGCAGGAAAAAATTCAAGTTCACTGAAATGGACAAAAATATTCAATTGCAGACTTGACCTGGATTATGCCAACACTGGCTTCTCTGACACAGCATCTTCCAAATAGAGCTGTATTCTCTGATGCCCCACAAATGGCACACTGATGCATTGTATTGGCTGGCCTGGATAAGCAGAAGTGACCAGTGCCCCAGGAATTGCCATAGTTCAGAAACTCCAGATGATACGTGTGTATGTGTGTGTGTGTGTGTGTGTGTGTGTGTGTGTGTGTGAACATTATAAAATTCTGGACAGAGGCATCTACAACAGAATATAAATATTTCCTTTCCAGAACTATTCCTGAAAATGTTTGTCTATTACTTTTAATCTGAATGTCATCTTGGCCTGGCATATGTTATTACAGGGATCAGCAAACTTTTCTTTTGAAATGGCAAGAGTTTAAATATCTTTAATTTTGTGAGATTTATCAACAGAGTTGTATGAAAGCCATGCCATAATAGACAATAGCAAATTTTAAACAAATACACACAATCATATTCTTTTTACTTTAAATGAATACAAAAATAAAAGATGCAGAATTTTAAAACAAGATAATAGGAAATTAACAATGGTGGTTTTATTGCATATTGTTATCTTCAAAGTAGTAGCTCAGATTACCATATATAGGCATGTAAAATTTAATGAACAAGCAAGCATTAACTATTCCTTTAATAAGCCAATAGAAATTAAAATAATTATTTTAGATATCATATCTATTATATTATATATCTTTTTTTCTTCCTTCTTTCTTTTCTCCTTTCCCTCATTTCAGTTGCTCTTTCTTTTAGAGCAGTTTCTTTCTTTTTCACAATATCTATTATACCTTTAAGATTTTACTTACTTTTCCAGTTTCTAGCCAATATGATGTTTACATATGCAGGATAAAATTTTATCTACCAAAATAGATGGTGACCAGACGTTGCTCGTGGGTTGTGGGTGACTGAGCCACTTATTGTTGGACTTTACTATGCTTTGTAAATTTTGAATACATTTTTATGAAAATAATTATTGAATATATATATATATATATATATATATATATATATATATATATATATAATTTTTTTCTAAGTACCCAGGATATATTGGTGGGTCATAAAGAGGCTTATACTTCAATAAACTACAACAAAGCCAATAATAAATGCAAATTTAAAGAAAGAAAGAAGATAAAAGAAAGAGGGAAGGAGAAAGAAAAGGGAAGGAAGGGCAAGAGCCAAAGAAGGAAGAGAGAGGAAGGGATGGAGTGAGGAAGGGAGGGAGAAGGAGAAAACAGAAAAGAACATGCCTGTGGGAGGACCTTGATGAGTGAGTTCAAGAAATTGTATGGTTGATGGCTAACCTGTCAAGTAGTAACTATTTTTCCAAGATGATAAATGAGAAGATTTCAACTATGTAAAAGTTTGGGGAAAATATTTCAGCAATGTCAGAAAACTGGTTCACAGTCTCCATGGTGTGATTGAGATAAAGGAGAAGCGCAAGCTGTTGAAAAAAATTATCTTAAGACATTATGCTAAGATTGGAAGAGGGAATTGTGGAGGTTGTAAAAGTACTTGGCTTTTATTCTAGATGCATTGGGTGGCCCTGGGAGAGTTTTAAGTAGACCAAGCACATCACCTAATTTATACTGTTAAAAAGATCGCTCTGATTCTATTTAAAGTGTGGATTTTAGGTGGGAGGTATTTAAGAAGGGTTAGAAGACACTGATGTAATCAGGAAAGACCTGATGGAGTTCAGGTAAGTGGGACAGCGGAGGCTGTGGAGAGCAGGGTATTGTGAAAGGATGTATTTGGAACTATAACAAATAAGCCTTAGTGAGGAACAGGACTAATTGAGTAAGGAGGAGAGCGCAACAAATGTTGACGGTTAGTTTTCAGCCTGAGAAACTTTATGGCGCTTCTTGCTGGGATCAGGGAGAAGCAGTGTTTAAAATGTCCATTCATGATAATTGGCCAGGCAAAAGACAGAGATGCACGAAGAAGGCATTGGAATGCACGAGGCCGGAAAATCAGGGATGAAGACACAAGAAATCGCTAACATATAGAAGACAGAAGGCAACTTGGTGATTAACTCAGACAAAAGAGCGTTCAGTGGCGCACACAGCCTCTCAATCACAGGGTAAGATGAAGTAAGAAAGGACAGGTGTGCTGTTACCTATGGGAGACCTCACGTAGGTGGAAGAACATGAGACAGGGGCAAGAGAGGTGCCCCCATGCACGATGGGATGACAAAGACCAGCAGTGATGTAGGCGCTAGGACAGAACTTCAAAAAGTAGGAAAACAAGAATGAAAATGGCGATGTTTTCTCCACCGCTGTTTTGGAAAGTCCTAACTGCATGTAGTCTCTTCTTATCATAATTTTTCCTGCCTAATAAGAAAACGGAATCTTTTCCAAACAGGTTTAAGGTAGTCTAGGCCAGGGCAACTAAATTGAAATAGACGTGGAGTATGTGTGGTGGGCTATGGGGGGAGGGCAGAAAGCGTGTCAGTAAGACGTAGGCTTTCAAATCCTGAGGAGCCAGCACGGCTGAATCCAGTCAAAGCTGAAATTAGTCTAAGGAGTCGGAAGGGGGCATCCGGTTACCAAAGGCAAGGCGCCAGAATCAGGTATCAAAGCAGAGTTACAGAGCCAGGAAGGCAAAAACTACAAAGATGGGAGCAAGCACAGGCAAGTTAGCCGTGGAAGGGAGGTGTCTGGAATTTTGTTCCAGGCCAGGATTTTTTTTTAAAAGAGAAACAGTCCAGGTGTAACAGCATTGGGTCAGGCTGTGAGAATTAATAGGCCTGGTCTCAGGATCTCTTCTGCAGGAGTGAGCAGTGGCTTCTTGTAGACTATTGAGTAGATAAGGTGTGAGTTCTGGCATACTCTGGTAGCTTCTGCGTGAAAACCGATAATTGGGGCAGTGGACATGATGCTCCCCAAGGGGCGGTCTGCTGGAATCTTGAAATTCCTCATCAGTTTTGAGTTGAGGCCCCCAGACTGTTAGTTTGCATTTTGTCCTACTCATAAGCAGCCATCCCTGAGTGTAATTTCTCTGACATATTTTTTATGTTTTCTGACTGTGAGGTCAATTGGAATGGGTGTTCTTTTTTCTTCTGAGTTAATATAGTCCATCTGGCTATAGGTTGTATCCAAAGGTTAGCACACAGGATATATATAAAAGCCACATAATCTGAGCAATGCTTTTCCAAACAGGTTTCAAGGTAGAAATCACTGCTTAAAGTACAAGTACCTGAATGCACACAGAGGGAGACTTCTTGGGTGAGCATGTTGGTGGTGGCTAGAGCAGATATGGGGAGATGGAAGCAGCATGTGTGGGTGGTGACCAATCTCTGCTTAAGCCGTGTCATGGAAGAATGACAGCTCCCTGCCACTATCAATTACAGTCAGATCCCCGAGCAAGCACTGCCTGCCAAGTCTATTAGTTCTCAGTCTTTCACATGGAAGGAGCTGCGGTGAACTGTGCCTATTATCCTGAGAAGATGAATAATTGCAGACAACATCTTCCATTCTTTGCTTTCGTGTGGCTTGTACAGATTGAAATTATTTGAGAGTTGGAGTACTAATAAATTATTTCCGTCTTCTCCAGCAGGAACTTGATACCCATGCCTTTCCTTGCATACTACTCAGGGCTCTGCTGATAAGACCAGACAATTGTAGAGGGCCCTGATTTGCATGTTTTAAAGAAAGCTCTGATAACCACATAAGGCAGGATCCTGTCACTGGATCCGATATTTCTCTGGGAGTGCATTAGGGTAGCCTCCAATTCTAGGGGCCATCAATTTCAGCTTTGGTGTCTAAAGTTGGGTTCAAGTAAACTAAAGTCAGAATGAAGGAGATGGACATGCCAACTGGGAAAATGGTTTACAGTAAATGCTCAATAAATTCATATCCTTAAAGAATAATCTATCAGTGACATGGGAAATTGGGCAACCTAAGGCAATTAAGGCAAAATGAAAAACTGTTAAATAACTTGGTGGTTTGGAGTTTTTAAGTTTGAACTGCAATTAAATTCAGAGCTACTCACGCATGTGGGTTGCACATGAGTCCTACAAGGCATAAATTCATTCCTTGAATATCCACGGTCCAGTAATGGAGCTAGGTAAGCAAATTCATAGGAATGCGGATTTGAGGGAAGCAGAACCAACCCACTGAAAATATCATCTGGGGTTCAAGTGCAGTCATGGATGAAGAGGTCATGTAGGACTCCACTCAATCACAGTTACTCAAGAGCAGTGTTAGACCATATAAAATCTATTCTAACTGCATGGGAAGCAAAGTACGGAGTACATTCCCCTTGACTCTGATAGCTTTATCAGTCTTAATTGATTCAGTCACTACAGTTCCTTCATGTAGATCTGGGCCCTCTGTACTCAAGCAATGAGGCCTGCTGTGGCATGCATGTGGTTTCCCACACAAAATTCTCTGCTTTTCAAGAGAGAAAGGACCAGGAGACAGCTTCCCACTTGTGTTTTCAGAGTATCTAGGTAAGTGCATTCAATATCAGTGAAGGAACAAAAATTGCACTACTATGAAGTCTATCCTGTGCTTACTCTTCAAATGTAGGGCTTTGGGAACACCAAAGTGGGGAGGGACTAAGCTAGGAAGAAGTCTGAGGATAATATTCCTTTGCAGAAAGTGTGGATGGTAATACTCAAAGAAATGGAGCTTGTGGGTTCTCTATCTGATGATGTTGTGGATATCTAGGAAGAAGATATTGACAATCAGGGAGAACAGGGAACATCTTGATGAAGAGGCACCCTGTCCTTCTGAATTCATCTCCAGGAGGACACTTGGATGGGAACAGGTCCTTCTGAAGGCAGGTGCCACTAGGCCTGTGCTTATCATAGTTTATAATAAGAGGTGTGGTGTGGGGCTTCTCCTTATAATCAGACTGAGGGAAACAATGCTGTGAGATTCAGGGCCCTGACAAATTCTATTCCAGCTATAAACCACAGGCTTCCTGAGTTTATGCAGTGGTTTGCATGCTGGACTCCCACGTGGAAGTCATCAACTTACTATAGAATAGTCACAACAGCTTCTGTGGTGTCTGCAGAGGAAGGGTGGGGAGCTGAAGGCAATGCATGCATGTCCAGGTTTAACTTCTTGACTCTTTCACCAACCATGCCCTGAATCCTTTCTTAATTTGTGGATCCAGAGTCAGGCCATGGCCCACTAGTACTGAGCTGAAGATTCGCCTTACCTCCCAACCTCACTCCCCAGCAGTCAGCTGAATTCCGGATGTGTTGTCATTTACTTTTAATTGCAAGGTTTTTATAAGGCCCCATGGAGGGCTTTGCATTTCATAAAGAAGATTTGTTCATTATTTATTTTCCAGGCAGGAGTGGATTGCAAAGGATCGTAGTCGAATGTCATTATGTAAACAGACTAATTAAGGTCATCATGGCTAGAAATATGTTTAAGATTTGTCTCACAAATTAGTTTGGATTCTTTGAGATTGTATGAAGTACTTTTATGGGAGATGTACGTATTTTGGGAAATAACTACTTTTGCATTCCAAGTAACTCCCTTTGCCATGAATTCTAAGAACCCTGTTTAAAATTGCATTTCATGGTCAATTCAGCAGGAAATGAAAAAGTCTGGGAAGGATTGGTGTGTATAACTTGGGTCACGGGAGACACAGATATATTTTATAGTCCTTCATTTATATGTATTTGTAGAAACGGGTGGATAATCCTCATTCTCTGTAGGACTAAAGCCACTATATAATCTGCCAAAAATCTGTGGGTTGCTATGGATACAATGATGATTTTGCTTCCCACGTTCTGGCCACGCAAGATCTCAGAGAAGATTTACGGAGGGGGGGTCTGTGCACTTGTGGTCCCTCAGGGCAGGACTACAGCTGACTGGCACTCATCCGCCCTCTTGGCCCAGCCCACACTTGGTGGAAGCAGATGTCTGCTCAGGGAGTGATCTCTGCTAGACAGGGTTCTTGTTATGTAGAAGTGGTGCCTCGCCCTGTATCTAGGGAACAGGTCTGGCTACCATTCGTGTGAGGTTGAGAAGCTTCTGCTGGAAGCCCCTACTAAAGTGTACAGCATTCCAGCCATCCATTGTATGTGCATGTTACTTTCCCTTCCTTCATTGCTGTGAGAACTACTCAAGTCACACTGCAGTGCACAAAGCAACACAGACTTACCGCCTTGCACTTCAGAGTCCAGAAGCTCAGTACGTACTCCAAAGGAATGAAGTCACGGCATCAGCTGAGTTTGTCCCTTCTGGAAGTTCTGGAGGAGAATCCAGATACTTGCCCTTTCTGGCCTTTGGGAGGCCATCTGGATTCCCAGATTTATAGGTCTCTCCTCCCTCATTAAAGCCATCGGTCAGCACTTTCAGATTCCTTTCTACTATCACATGTTTGTTTGACTCTGACAATGCCTGTGTCTCTAGGGACCCTCTGCATGGCACTGGGCCCATTCAGATGATCCTGGTAACCTTGCTGTCACATGATCCTTAACTTGATCACATCTATAGGGTCCATTTTTTCTATGCAAGGTGATGTATTCATTCACAGCTCCCAGGGGTTATGATTGACATGTTTGATGGGAATGAATATTTCAGCCTACCACAAAAAGCATAAATATTGAAACATGGCATTGTTGGCCTTGTGGGTGGTATGCCCTTATGCAAAGTCTTTTATGAATCATTTCCAGGAAAACTCTTTGTTTTTGGCAAAGAGCTTTAAAAAAATCATTTTGGTATAAAACCACCCTATTTTGCCACTGCCAAGCTAATAAGCAATTTGCAGTTTAACCACAGCCTGTTTTGCAAACATGATTTGAAATAGCTAATTACTTTCAATAATTTGGCATTCAACTATTTAGTAATATAAGAATAAATTAATTTAATATTCACATAGGTGTCATGTGCTATTTCTGCTTTGCCCAGTACTCATTAGAATTTCCTTACAAATACTATAATATGAGATTTTCAACTTATAATGGTGAACTCACTTTCACACAATCCACAGAAGCAGGCTTGGGAATTGTGAGCCTCTCTCCACTTCACTTTCTCTCTGTCTCTGTTTCTTAGCTTCCTTTTTCTGAAGGTGCCCAGCTGATATGTTGTGAGCAACTCTGTGGAGAGAAGCTCTTGCTGAGGAGCTCGTGTCTTTAGTCAGGCATAAACAAGGCCATGACATACCTGTAATCTGGCTGCTTTAGAGGCTGAGGGGAGTGGACGACAAGTTTGTGGTTGGCTTGGACAACTTTGTTAGATTTGTTAAAGAAAGAAATGAATGAATGAAAGAATGAAAGAGTGAGAGAGAGAGAGAGAGAGAAAGAAAATTAAAAGTATTGAGGGTGTGTCTCTGTAGCAGAGCACTTGCCTAGCATAAATTAAATTCAATCCCAAGTACAACAAAAAAAACCAAGAGCCAATAGAGCCCCAAGGGCTATTTTCTCTATATCAGGGATCTTGGAAGCAGGTGCTCCTCTAGATGGTCTTGGAGGTAACCACAACCCTGGCCAATTCCTCAAATGCAAAGCCTCCTAGCTGTGCCCCCCAAGATTTCTGACTCATAAGCATTATGTAAAGGATGAATGTTTGTTTTTTTCAGTCACTGTATTTGGCAATAAGTTGTTATTCACCAGTAGGTAACTAATATGCCATCCCTGAGCATCTTATAGTCTCACAAGAAATTAGTAAAAACCTGACTGTATTTTCAACTAAATTTTGGATTTTGAGACCTTAATGGAAGTCTGGGAGATGTTAAAGGGGAAGAATCATGATTTCTGAATGGCAGAGTTGTGCTCTCCCGTAAGCCTGGTCTGCTTAGCACACTAAGGATTTTGATAAGCTGAGAATGCACTTGCATGGAGTGGGCATTTCCTAACAGCTTTTATCAATTCCCTAAGCTCTTACAGTAGAAAAGAAGTGTTCATAGGTTAGTGCTTCACTCATTTCATTTGGAAACATGGAAATGTGGAGAAGGTATCTCTGAGGAAAATTATAAACAGAACAAAAGGCAAACTTCTAGAAAAGTTTCACCAAAATATCCAGGAGCTTTGTTTTATGGTCCAAGACATGATACTGTCTGAGGAAAGAGGGGGTTTCTGGAGTAATGGGCTATAGGGAGGATCTTGGACTCAAGGTGACATGAGCGAAATGATGCATACAGAGCCCATGGGAGAAGGAGAGACGTCTTCTAGTTGTGGCAGAATGCTTGGTGATGCATGAATGGGTGTTTTAGATCACATAAAGCTACATGGCCACAGAGATTATATTTCTTAATCTATTTTAGAGTGCAGAGATGTTCTGCTTGCATGTTGTAGGAATAAAGCCTGAGACAGCTAGTAAGAGAAGCAGAAGGAAACAGACGGCTCACTCTGAACAAATGGTTATCTTAGTGAATATTTTAATGATGATTTAGATTGTAGGAAGAGAAATACCACCTCCTAGATTTTCATAATTAATATGAATTATCAGAGGAGAGGGATTAGGAGATACTATTTATAAGATAAACAAAACCCAAGAAAAGAAGCATAAATCAGTGGAACAACCACCAAATCATCCTGCATCCTATCCAGGAGCCATCAAAATGACAGTGACCCAAACTAATAGCTGGTTATTAAAATCTATCCTAAAATGTAATAAAGTTATAAATAAAACTATATTGTCACTGAATCAGCATTATCCTAACTGGTTCACTGATGCTTTTCTCTGTGTCACAGGAACCCAGGAGCAGCTACATCTTAATCATTTAATTTTTAAACCTTATTTATTTATTTATTTTTGGTGCCAGGGATCAAACTCAGGACCTTGCTCTTCCCAGTCAGGTTCTTATGCCCCTGAGTTGTCTTTTCAACTCCAATTCTAATAACTTAGAAGTTAAGTTTTACTTGGTGAATGATGTCAAATCTAGATTTTGTGGTCCTTCAGAGATAAAGCTTGATTAATGTGGCTTCATTCTCTGACCTCAAATTCTGTGAGGCTGGAGGTCTAATGTTAGGGTTTGTGTCTAGTTGTTCCTCCAAAGCGTCATATAAGTTATGGGGCAGATACAGCTGGAGCAGTGAGTAGCTTGAAGGGGAGGGGCAGAGGACCAGGGCAGGGCCTGAGGGGGCCAGACCTGAGGGGTGTGAAATGTTAAACTGGCTGGCCTGTGATTTCTCAGAGAGGTGGAGCAGGTCATCCTGGACATGGCAGTGATCCAGCCTCTCCTCCTGTGTCTTGAAACCTCCTGTAACTGTGAGCTAAATAAATCTTTCCACCCTTCATTATGAGTGCAGGTATTTGTCCCAGCAATGAGAGAAGAGTAACTAATACGGAATTTGGTACCAGAGAACTGGGGTAACTGCTGTGGCTAAACCTGATCATATGGATTATTGGCTTTTGGGAATGGGTTTGGAGAGGTCATCTACAAGAGAAGCTCTGGAACAGCTTTGGCTGTTCTGTAGGGAAGATTCTAGTCAGAGCTCAGACCAGAAGACAGATAGAAAACCTACCTGTAAAGACCAGGCTGGGAGATTTCTGCAGGGAAGAAGGACTGCATTGGTTGTTGGACTCCAGATCATTTGTGTTTTGGCTTGGCAGAAAGTGTGTCTGAATTTTTCCTGTGCCCAGAGATTTTGCCTGAGACTGAAAATAAACATGGAGGACTGACTAATCTTTCAAAGGGAATCTCAAAGCAGTCAAATATTGGGGCAGTGGCATGGTTGGGGACTCTTAAATATATATTAAGAATGAAGAAAAGAGAGCAGCAGAATGATCTAAAATGTTGTGAGTTTGGCCAGAAGGAAACCTCTAATAAAACTACAATATAAAGATAGAACTGAGATTTCCATTGCCCAGGAGGAACAGGAGAATAGAAAAGCTGTGCTGAGGGCATCATGAGGTAGCAGGTTCTTACCTGACTCAGAATCACAAGGGTGAGGGACTTTGCTTTGAGGAGAAATCTGCAGAGTCCCATGTTCCAGAATAGAGATGGCAGCTATACTAGGTTTCAGAGTGGAGCAACGGCCATACCATATTCCAGAATGGTGCCAACATAAAGAATTTATTACTTGGGATCAGGGTCAGAGTGCTTAGTGATCCAGCCACTCAAGACTCACAGCCAAGAGAGAAGAAAGCCTGGCTACTGCCCCAGATGGCAGTAGACCTTGGAATCATCCACATGGCATTGGTTTTAGGAGCAAGCAGAATGCAAGAGTTCTGAGGTTAAGAAGGCTTCCGCCTTGATTTCAGAAGAAGGCCTGGGAAGCCAGGCAGTGTGCCCCTGAGAGGGCTGTGTGCAAAGCTGTGAGTGAGAAGCCTATTCAGTGGAAACCCCAGAAATCTGGAGAAGCCAGTAATATAGATCATCTAAGGAAAACTGCAAAGAAGGAGCAAACTGGCCTAAGAGAGAAGCCATGGGAGCTACAACCACCAAAAGTGCCATAGGTCTGGGGCCACATGGAACTGCAGGACTTAATGTTTGCCCTGCTACTTTATACAGGGGCTCACAGATGAGGGTTTGCATTGACTCTTAGAGAAGACTTGGGACTTGGACTGTTCAGCAGTGCTGAAACTGTTGTGACTTTGGCAATTCTTAGGAAAAGACTAAAATGCCTTTTGGACAAAGGGATGTGCATGAGACTTTGGGGGTCCAGGGGTGGAGTGTTGTGGTTTGTGTCTAGCTGTTCCCCCAAAGCCTCATGTAAATGATGGGGCAGACACAGCTGGACGAGCGATGAGTGGCTTGAGGGGTGAGGCCGGAGGACCAGGGTGGAGCTTGAGGGGCAGGTCCAAAGAGGTGCAAACCATTAAACTGGCTAACCTGTTCTTTCTCAGAGATGTGGAGAGAGTCCTGGACACTGCAGCACATCAGCCTCTCCTGCAGTGTCTTGAAACCTCCAGTAACTGTGAGCTCAATAAACCTTTCCTTCCCTCATTTTGAGTGGTGGGTATTTTGTCCCAGCAACAAGGGAAGATTAACTAGACTAACTAATTCATTTAACTTAGTAGATCAACACTTGACTACAGTGTGTTAATGTGTGAATTTTGGGATTCTACTTCCAGCA